>JBBPBR010000782.1:177648-241075 GCA_037974775.1 Cicer pinnatifidum
TCCTCCCTAGGCTTATTCTTGTCCAATTAGGGTTTTTAACCAATCTTGTGCATCCAATAAGTTCATTTGTGTCATTGGAGGAACATTTAGGTCATTTTCGTCCTCCCTAGGCTTTTTCTTGTCCAATTAGGGTTTTTAACCAATCTTGTGCATCCAATAGGTGTGTTTGTGTCATTGGATTAACATTTAGGTCATTTTCGTCCTCCCTAGGCTTATTCTTGTCCAATTAGGGTTTTTAACCAATCTTATGCATCCAATAAGTTCATTTGTGTCATTAGATGTACATATAGGTCATTTTCGTCCTCCCTAGGCTTATTCTTGTCCAATTAGGGTTTTGAATCAATCTTGTGCATCCAATAGGTGTGTTTGTGTCATTGGAGGAACATATAGGTCATTTTTGTCCTCCATAGGCTTATTCTTGTCCAATTAGGGTTTTTAACAAACCTTGTGCTTCAAATAAGTTTATTTTTGTCATTGGAGGAACATATAGGTCAGTTTCGTCCTCCCTAGGCTTATTCTTGTCCAATTAGGGTCTTCAACCAATCTTGTGCATCCAATAGGTGTGTTTGTGTCATAGGAGGAACATATAGGTCATTTTCGTCCTCCCTAGGCTTATTCTTGTCCAATTAGGGTTTTTAAACAATCTTGTGCATCCAATAAGTTCATTTGTGTCATTGGAGGAACATTTAGGTCATTTTCGTCCTCCCTAGGCTTATTCTTGTCCAATTAGGGTTTTTAACCAATCTTGTGCATCCAATAAGTTCATTTGTGTCATTGGAGGAACATATAGGTCATTTTCGTCCTCCCTAGGCTTATTCTTGTCCAATTAGGATTTTTAACCAACCTTGTGCATCCAATAAGTTCATTTGTGTCATTAGATGTACATATAGGTCATTTTCGTCCTCCCTAGGCTTATTCTTGTCCAATTAGGGTTTTTAATCAATCTTGTGCATCCAATAGGTGTGTTTGTGTCATTGGAGGAACATATAGGTCATTTTTGTCCTCCCTAGGCTTATTCTTGTCCAATTAGGGTTTTTAACAAACCTTGTGCTTCAAATAAGTTCATTTGTGACATTGGAGGAACATTTAGGTCATTTTCGTTCTCCCTAGGCTTATTCTTGTCCAATTAGGGTTTTTAACCAATCTTGTGCATCCAATAGGTGTGTTTATGTCATTGGATTAACATTTAGGTCATTTTCGTCCTCCCTATGCTTATTCTTGTCCAATTAAGGTTTTTAACCAATCTTGTGCATCCAATAAGTTTATTTGTGTCATTGGAGGAACATATAGGTCATTTTCGTCCTCCCTAGGCTCATTCTTGTCCAATTATGGTTTTTAACCAATCTTGTGCATCCAATAAGTTCATTTGTGTCATTAGATGTACATATAGGTCATTTTCGTCCTCCCTAGGCTTATTCTTGTCCAATTAGGGTTTTTAATCAATCTTGTGCATCCAATAGGTGTGTTTGTGTCACTGGAGGAACATATAGGTCATTTTTGTCCTCCCTAGGCTTATTCTTGTCCAATTAGGGTTTTTAACAAACCTTGTGCTTCAAATAAGTTCATTTGTGTCATTGGAGGAACATTTAGGTCATTTTCGTTCTCCCTAGGCTTATTCTTGTCCAATTAGGGTTTTTAACCAATCTTGTGCATCCAATAGGTGTGTTTATGTCATTGGATTAACATTTAGGTCATTTTCGTCCTCCCTAGGCTTATTCTTGTCCAATTAGGGTTTTTAACCAATCTTGTGCATCCAATAAGTTCATTTGTGTCATTGGATAAACATTTAGGTCATTTTCGTCAACCCTAGGCTTATTCTTGTCCAATTAGGGTTTCTAACCAATCTTGTGCATCCAATAGGTGTATTTGTGTCATTGGATGAACATTTAGGTCATTTTCGTCCTCCCTAGGCTTATTCTTGTCCAATTAGGGTTTTTAAGCAATCTTGTCCATCCAATAAGTTCATTTGTGTCATTGGATGAACATTTAGGTCATTTTCGTCCTCCCTAGGCTTATTCTTGTCCAATTAGGGTTTTTAACCAATCTTGTGCATCCAATAGGTGTATTTGTGTCATTGGATGAACATTTAGGTCATTTTCGTCCTCCCTAGGCCTATTCTTGTCCAATTAGGGTTTTTAACCAATCTTGTGCATCCAATAAGTTCATTTGTGTCATTGGATGAACATTTAGGTCATTTTCGTCCTCCCTAGGCTTATTCTTGTCCAATTAGGGTTTTTAACCAATCTTGTGCATCCAATAAGTTCATTTGTGTCATTTGATGAACATTTTGGTCATTTTCGTCCTCCCTAGGCTTATTCTTGTCCAATTAGGGTTTTCAACCAATCTTGTGCATCCAATAAGTTCATTTGTGTCATTGGATGAACATTTAGGTCATTTTCGTCCTCCCCAGGCTTATTCTTGTCCAATTAGGGTTTTCAACCAATCTTGTGCATCCAATAAGTTCATTTGTGTCATTGGATGAACATTTAGGTCATTTTCGTCCTCCCTAGGCTTATTCTTGTCCAATTAGGGTTTTTAACCAATCTTGTGCATCCAATAAGTTCATTTGTGTCATTGGATGAACATTTAGGTCATTTTCGTCCTCCCTAGGCTTATTCTTGTCCAATTAGGGTTTTTAACCAATCTTGTGCATCCAATAAGTTCATTTGTGTCATTGGATGAACATTTTGGTCATTTTCGTCCTCCCTAGGCTTATTCTTTTCCAATTAGGGTTTTGATGCAATCTTGTGCATCCAATAGGTGTGTTTGTGTCCTTGGACGAACATTTAGGTCATTTTCGTCCTCCCTAGTCTTATTCTTGTCCAATTAGGGTTTTTATGCAATCTTGTGCATCCAATAGGTGTGTTTGTGTCATTGGAGGAACATTTAGGTCATTTTCGTCCTCCCTAGTCTTATTCTTGTCCAATTAGGGTTTAGATGCAATCTTGTGCATCCAATATGTGTGTTTGTGTCATTGGACGAACATTTAGGTCATTTTCATCCTCCCTAGACTTATTCTCGTCCAATTAGGGTTTTTAACCAATCTTGTGCATCCAATAAGTTCATTTGTCTCATTGGATGAACATTTAGGTCATTTTCGTCCTCCCTAGGCTTATTCTTGTCCAATTAGGGTTTTCAACCAATCTTGTGCATCCAATAAGTTCATTTGTGTCATTGGATGAACATTTAGGTCATTTTCGTCCTCCCTAGGCTTATTCTTGTCCAATTAGGGTTTTTAACCAATCTTGTGCATCCAATAAGTTCATTTGTGTCATTAGATGAACATTTAGGTCATTTTCGTCCTCCCTAGGCTTATTCTTGTCCAATTAGGGTTTTCAACCAATCTTGTGCATCCAATAAGTTCATTTGTGTAATTGGATGAACATTTAGGTCATTTTCGTCCTCCCTAGGCTTATTCTTATCCAATTAGGGTTTTTAACCAATCTTGTGCATCCAATAAGTTCATTTGTGTCATTGGATGAACATTTAGGTCATTTTCGTCCTCCCTAGTCTTATTCTTGTCCAATTAGGGTTTTTATGCAATCTTGTGCATCCAATAGTTGTGTTTGTGTCATTGGAGGAACATTTAGGTCATTTTCGTCCTCCCTAGTCTTATTCTTGTCCAATTAGGGTTTTTATGCAATCTTGTGCATCCAATAGGTGTGTTTGTGTCATTGGAGGAACATTTAGGTCATTTTCGTCCTCCCTAGTCTTATTCTTCTCCAATTAGGGATATTATTGAATCTTGTGCATCCAATAGGTGTGTTTGTTTCATTGGACGAATATTTAGGTCATTTTTCGTCCTCTCTAGGCTTATTCTTTTGCAATTAGGGTTTTTAACCAACCTTGTGCATCCAATAAGTTCATTTGTGTCATTGGTTGAACATTTAGGTCATTTTCGTACTCCCTAGGCTTATTCTTGTCCAATTAGGGTTTTTAACCAACCTTGTGCATCCAATAAGTTCATTTGTGTCATTGGAGGAACATTTAGGTCATTTTCGTCCTCCCTAGTCTTATTCTTGTCCAATTAGGGTTTTTATGCAATCTTGTGTATCCAATAGGTGTGTTTGTGTCATTGGACGAACATTTAGGTCATTTTCGTCCTCCCTAGGCTTATTCTTTTCCAATTAGGGTTTTTAACCAATCTTGTGCATCCAATAAGTTCATTTGTGTCATTGGATGAACATTTAGGTCATTTTCGTCCTCCCTAGGCTTATTCTTGTCCAATTAGGGTTTTTAACCAATCTTGTGCATCCAATAAGTTCATTTGTGTCATTGGATGAACATTTAGGTCATTTTCTTCCTCCCTAGGCTTATTCTTGTCCAATTAGGGTTTTTAACCAATCTTGTGCATCCAATAGGTGTGTTTGTGTCATTGGACGAACATTTAGGTCATTTTCGTCCTCCCTAGGCTAATTCTTGTCCAATTAGGGTTTTTAACCAATCTTGTGCATCCAATAAGTTCATTTGTGTCATTGGATGAACATTTAGGTCATTTTCGTCCTCCCTAGGCTTATTCTTGTCCAATTAGGGTTTTTAACCAATCTTGTGCATCCAATAAGTTCATTTGTGTCATTGGATGAACATTTAGGTCATTTTCGTCCTCCCTAGGCTTATTCTTGTCCAATTAGGGTTTTTAACCAATCTTGTGCATCCAATAAGTTCATTTGTTTCATTGGATTAACATTTAGGTCATTTTCGTCCTCCCTAGGCTTATTCTTGTCCAATTAGGGTTTCTAATCAATCTTGTGCATCCAATAGGTGTGTTTGTGACATTGGACGAACATTGAGGTCTTTTTCGTCCTCCCTAGGCTTATTCTTGTCCCATTAGGGTTTTTAACCAATCTTGTGCATCCAATAAGTTCAATTGTGTCATTGGATGAACATTTAGGTCATTTTCGTCCTCCCTAGGCTTATTCTTGTCCAATTAGGGTTTTTAACCAATCTTGTGCATCCAATAGGTGTATTTGTGTCATTGGATGAACATTTAGGTCATTTTCGTCCTCGCTAGGCTTATTCTTGTCCAATTAGGGTTTCTAACCAATCTTGTGCATCCAATAGGTGTATTTGTGTCATTGGATGAACATTTAGGTCATTTTCGTCCTCCCTAGGCTTATTCTTGTCCAATTAGGGTTTTTAACCAATCATGTGCATCCAATAAGTTCATTTGTGTCATTGGATGAACAATTAGGTCATTTTCGTCCACCCTAGGCTTATTCTTGTCCAATTAGGGTTTTTAACCAATCTTGTGCATCCAATAGGTGTGTTTGTGTCATTGGATTAACATTTAGGTCATTTTCGTCCTCCCTAGGCTTATTCTTGTCCAATTAGGGTTTTTAACCAATCTTGTGCATCCAATAGGTGTGTTTGTGTCATTGGATGTAAATTTAGGTCATTTTCGTCCTCCCTAGGCTTATTCTTGTCCAATTAGGGTTTTTAACCAATCTTGTGCATCCAATAGGTGTGTTTGTGTCATTGGAGGAACATATAGGTCATTTTTGTCCTCCCTAGGCTTATTCTTGTCCAATTAGGGTTTTTAACAAACCTTGTGCTTCAAATAAGTTCATTTGTGTCATTGGAGGAACATTTAGGTCATTTTCGTTCTCCCTAGGCTTATTCTTGTCCAATTAGGGTTTTTAACCAATCTTGTGCATCCAATAGGTGTGTTTATGTCATTGGATTAACATTTAGGTCATTTTCGTCCTCCCTATGCTTATTCTTGTCCAATTAAGGTTTTTAACCAATCTTGTGCATCCAATAAGTTTATTTGTGTCATTGGAGGAACATATAGGTCATTTTCGTCCTCCCTAGGCTTATTCTTGTCCAATTATGGTTTTTAACCAATCTTGTGCATCCAATAAGTTCATTTGTGTCATTAGATGTACATATAGGTCATTTTCGTCCTCCCTAGGCTTATTCTTGTCCAATTAGGGTTTTTAATCAATCTTGTGCATCCAATAGGTGTGTTTGTGTCACTGGAGGAACATATAGGTCATTTTTGTCCTCCCTAGGCTTATTCTTGTCCAATTAGGGTTTTTAACAAACCTTGTGCTTCAAATAAGTTCATTTGTGTCATTGGAGGAACATTTAGGTCATTTTCGTTCTCCCTAGGCTTATTCTTGTCCAATTAGGGTTTTTAACCAATCTTGTGCATCCAATAGGTGTGTTTATGTCATTGGATTAACATTTAGGCCATTTTCGTCCTCCCTATGCTTATTCTTGTCCAATTAAGGTTTTTAACCAATCTTGTGCATCCAATAAGTTCATTTGTGTCATTGGAGGAACATATAGGTCATTTTCGTCCTCCCTAGGCTTATTCTTGTCCAATTAGGGTTTTTAACCAATCTTGTGCATCCAATAAGTTCATTTGTGTCATTAGATGTACATATAGGTCATTTTCGTCCTCCCTAGGCTTATTCTTGTCCAATTAGGGTTTTTAATCAATCTTGTGCATCCAATAGGTGTGTTTGTGTCATTGGAGGAACATCTAGGTCATTTTTGTCCTCCCTAGGCTTATTCTTGTCCAATTAGGGTTTTTAACAAACCTTGTGCTTCAAATAAGTTCATTTGTGTCATTGGAGGAACATTTAGGTCATTTTCGTTCTCCCTAGGCTTATTCTTGTCCAATTAGGGTTTTTAACCAATCTTGTGCATCCAATAGGTGTGTTTATGTCATTGGATTAACATTTAGGTCATTTTCGTCCTCCCTATGCTTATTCTTGTCCAATTAGGGTTTTTAACCAATCTTGTGCATCCAATAAGTTCATTTGTGTCATTAGATGTACATATAGGTCATTTTCGTCCTCCCTAGGCTTATTCTTGTCCAATTAGGTTTTTTAATCAATCTTGTGCATCCAATAGGTGTGTTTGTGTCATTGGAGGTACATATAGGTCATTTTTGTCCTCCCTAGGCTTATTCTTGTCCAATTAGGGTTTTTAACAAACCTTGTGCTTCAAATAAGTTCATTTTTGTCATTGGAGGAACATATAGGTCATTTTCGTCCTCCCTAGGCTTATTCTTGTCCAACTAGGGTTTTTAACCAATCTTGTGCATCCAATAGATGTGTTTGTGTCATTGGATTAACATTTAGGTCATTTTCGTCCTCCCTTGGCTTATTCTTGTCCAATTAGGGTTTTTAACCAATCTTGTGCATCCAATAAGTTCATTTGTGTCATTGGATTAACATTTAAGTCATTTTCGTCCTCCCTAGGCTTAGTCTTGTCCAATTAGGGTTTTTAACCAATCTTGTGCATCCAATAAGTTCATTTGTGTCATTGGATTAACATTTAGGTCATTTTCATCCTCCCTAAGCTTATTCTTGTCCTATTGGGGTTTTTAACAAATCTTGTGCTTCCAATAGGTGTGTTTGTGTCGTTGGATTAACATATAGGTCATTTTCGTCCTCCCTAGGCTTATTCTTGTCCAATTAGGGTCTTTAACCAATCTTGTGCATCCTATAGGTGTGTTTGTGTCATTGGATTAACATTTAGGTCATTTTCGTCCTCCCTAGGCTTATTCTTGTCCAATTAGAGTTTTTAACAAATCTTGTGCATCCAATAAGTTCATTTGTGTCATTGGAGGAACATATAGGTCATTTTCGTCCTCCCTAGGCTTATTCTTGTGCAAATAGGGTTTTTAACCAATCTTGTGCATCCAATAGGTGTGTTTGTGTCATTGGATGTACATTTAGGTCATTTTGGTCCTCCTTAGGCTTATTCTTGTCCAATTAGGGTTTTTAACCAATCTTGTGCATCCAATAGGAGTGTTTGTGTCATTGGATTAACATTTAGGTCATTTTCGTCCTCCCAAGGCTTATTCTTGTCCAATTAGGGTTTTTAACCAATCTTGTGCATCCAATAGGTGTGTTTGTGTCATTGGAGGAACATATAGGTCATTTTCGTCCTCGCTAGGCTTATTCTTGTCCAATTAGGGTCTTTAACCAATCTTGTGCATCCTATCGGTGTGTTTGTGTCATTGGATTAACATTTAGGTCATTTTCGTCCTCCCTAGGCTTATTCTTGTCCAATTAGGGTTTTTAAACAATCTTGTGCAACCAATAAGTTCATTTGTGTCATTGGAGGAACATTTAGGTCATTTTTGTCCTCCCTAGGCTTTTTCTTGTCCAATTAGGGTTTTTATCCAATCTTGTGCATCCAATAGGTGTGTTTGTGTCATTGGATTAACATTTAGGTCATTTTCGTCCTCCCTAGGCTTATTCTTGTCCAATTAGGGTCTTTAACCAATCTTGTGCATCCAATAGGTGTGTTTGTGTCATTGGATTAACATTTAGGTCATTTTCGTCCTCCATAGGCTTATTCTTGTCCAATTAGGGTT
Source organism: Cicer pinnatifidum (assembly GCA_037974775.1). Lineage (NCBI taxonomy): Eukaryota > Viridiplantae > Streptophyta > Magnoliopsida > Fabales > Fabaceae > Cicer > Cicer pinnatifidum. The sequence goes on from JBBPBR010000782.1 coordinate 185,984, forward strand.
TTTAATCAATCTTGTGCATCCAATAGGTGTGTTTGTGTCATTGGAGGAACATATAGGTCATTTTTGTCCTCCCTAGGCTTATTCTTGTCCAATTAGGGTTTTTAACAAACCTTGTGCTTCAAATAAGTTCATTTTTGTCATTGGAGGAACATATAGGTCATTTTCGTCCTCCCTAGGCTTATTCTTGTCCAACTAGGGTTTTTAACCAATCTTGTGCATCCAATAGATGTGTTTGTGTCATTGGATTAACATTTAGGTCATTTTCGTCCTCCCTAGGCTTATTCTTGTCCAATTAGGGTTTTTAACGAATCTTGTGCATCCAATAGGTGTGTTTATGTCATTGGATTAACATTTAGGTCATTTTCGTCCTCCCTAGGCTTAGTCTTGTCCAATTAGGGTTTTTAACCAATCTTGTGCATCCAATAAGTTCATTTGTGTCATTGGATTAACATTTAGGTCATTTTCGTCCTCCCTAGGCTTATTCTTGTCCTATTGGGGTTTTTAACAAATCTTGTGCTTCCAATAGGTGTGTTTGTGTCATTGGATTAACATATAGGTCATTTTCGTCCTCCCTAGGCTTATTCTTGTCCAATTAGGGTCTTTAACCAATCTTGTGCATCCTATAGGTGTGTTTGTGTCATTGGATTAACATTTAGGTCATTTTCGTCCTCCCTAGGCTTATTCTTGTCCAATTAGAGTTTTTAACAAATCTTGTGCATCCAATAAGTTCATTTGTGTCATTGGAGGAACATATAGGTCATTTTCGTCCTCCCTAGGTTTATTCTTGTGCAATTAGGGTTTTTAACCAATCTTGTGCATCCAATAGGTGTGTTTGTGTCATTGGATGTACATTTAGGTCATTTTGGTCCTCCTTAAGCTTATTCTTGTCCAATTAGGGTTTTTAACCAATCTTGTGCATCCAATAGGAGTGTTTGTGTCATTGGATTAACATTTAGGTCATTTTCGTCCTCCCAAGGCTTATTCTTATCCAATTAGGGTTTTTAACCAATCTTGTGCATCCAATAGGTGTGTTTGTGTCATTGGAGGAACATATAGGTCATTTTCGTCCTCCCTAGGCTTATTCTTGTCCAATTAGGGTTTTTAACCAATCTTGTGCATCCAATAGGTGTGTTTGTGTCATTGGATGTACATTTAGGAAATTTTCGTCCTCCCTAGGCTTATTCTTGTCCAATTAGGGTTTTTAACAAATCTTGTGCATCCAATAAGTTCATTTGTGTCATTGGAGGAACATATAGGTCATTTTCGTCCTCCCTAGGCTTATTCTTGTCTAATTAGGGTTTTTAACCAATCTTGTGCTCCAATAGGTGTGTTTGTGTCATTGGATGTACATTTAGGTCATTTTCGTATTCCCTAGGCTTATTCTTGTCCAATTAGGGTTTTTAACCAATCTTGTGCATCCAATAAGTTCAGTTGTGTCATTGGAGGAACATATAGGTCATTTTCGTCCCCCCCTAGGCTTATTCTTGCCCAATTTGGGTTTTTAACCAATCTTGTGCATCCAATAGGTGTGTTTGTGTCATTGGATGTACATATAGGTCATTTTCGTCCTCCCTTGGCTTATTCTTGTCCAATTAGGGTTTTTAACCAATCTTGTGCATCCAATAGGTGTGTTTGTGTCATTGGATGTACATTTAGGTCATTTTCCTCTTCCCTAGGCTTATTCTTGTCCAATTTGGGTTTTTCACCAATCTTGTGCATCCAATAGGTGTGTTTGTGTCATAGGAGGAACATATAGGTCATTTTCGTCCTCCCTAGGCTTATTCTTGTCCAATTAGGGTTTTTAAACAATCTTGTGCAACCAATAAGTTCATTTGTGTCATTGGAGGAACATTTAGGTCATTTTTGTCCTCCCTAGGCTTTTTCTTGTCCAATTAGGGTTTTTATCCAATCTTGTGCATCCAATAGGTGTGTTTGTGTCATTGGATTAACATTTAGGTCATTTTCGTCCTCCCTAGGCTTATTCTTGTCCAATTAGGGTCTTTAACCAATCTTGTGCATCCAATAGGTGTGTTTGTGTCATTGGATTAACATTTAGGTCATTTTCGTCCTCCATAGGCTTATTCTTGTCCAATTAGGGTTTTTAATCAATCTTGTGCATCCAATAGGTGTGTTTGTGTCATTGGAGGAACATATAGGTCATTTTTGTCCTCCCTAGGCTTATTCTTGTCCAATTAGGGTTTTTAACAAACCTTGTGCTTCAAATAAGTTCATTTTTGTCATTGGAGGAACATATAGGTCATTTTCGTCCTCCCTAGGCTTATTCTTGTCCAACTAGGGTTTTTAACCAATCTTGTGCATCCAATAGATGTGTTTGTGTCATTGGATTAACATTTAGGTCATTTTCGTCCTCCCTTGGCTTATTCTTGTCCAATTAGGGTTTTTAACCAATCTTGTGCATCCAATAAGTTCATTTGTGTCATTGGATTAACATTTAAGTCATTTTCGTCCTCCCTAGGCTTAGTCTTGTCCAATTAGGGTTTTTAACCAATCTTGTGCATCCAATAAGTTCATTTGTGTCATTGGATTAACATTTAGGTCATTTTCATCCTCCCTAAGCTTATTCTTGTCCTATTGGGGTTTTTAACAAATCTTGTGCTTCCAATAGGTGTGTTTGTGTCGTTGGATTAACATATAGGTCATTTTCGTCCTCCCTAGGCTTATTCTTGTCCAATTAGGGTCTTTAACCAATCTTGTGCATCCTATAGGTGTGTTTGTGTCATTGGATTAACATTTAGGTCATTTTCGTCCTCCCTAGGCTTATTCTTGTCCAATTAGAGTTTTTAACAAATCTTGTGCATCCAATAAGTTCATTTGTGTCATTGGAGGAACATATAGGTCATTTTCGTCCTCCCTAGGCTTATTCTTGTGCAAATAGGGTTTTTAACCAATCTTGTGCATCCAATAGGTGTGTTTGTGTCATTGGATGTACATTTAGGTCATTTTGGTCCTCCTTAGGCTTATTCTTGTCCAATTAGGGTTTTTAACCAATCTTGTGCATCCAATAGGAGTGTTTGTGTCATTGGATTAACATTTAGGTCATTTTCGTCCTCCCAAGGCTTATTCTTGTCCAATTAGGGTTTTTAACCAATCTTGTGCATCCAATAGGTGTGTTTGTGTCATTGGAGGAACATATAGGTCATTTTCGTCCTCCCTAGGCTTATTCTTGTCCAATTAGGGTTTTTAACCAATCTTGTGCATCCAATAGGTGTGTTTATGTCATTGGATTAACATTTAGGTCATTTTCGTCCTCCCTAGGCTTATTCTTGTCCAATTAGGGTTTTTAACCAATCTTGTGCATCCAATAGGTGTGTTTGTGTCATTGGATGATCAATTAGGTCATTTTCGTCCTCCCTAGGCCTATTCTTGTCCAATTAGGTTTTAAACCAATCTTGTGCTTCCAATAGGTGTGTTTGTGTCATTGGATGATCAATTAGGTCATTTTCGTCCTCCCTAGGCATATTCTTGTCCAATTAGGGTTTTTAACCAATCTTGTGCATCCAATAGGTGTGTTTGTGTCATTGGATGATCAATTAGGTCATTTTCGTCCTCCCTAGGCTTATTCTTGTCCAATTAGGGTTTTTAACCAATCTTGTGCATCCAATAGGTGTGTTTGTGTCATTGGATGATCAATTAGGTCATTTTCGTCCTCCCTAAGCTTATTCTTGTCCAATTAGGGTTTTTAACTAATCTTGGGCATCCAATAAGTTCATTTGTGTCAATGGATTAACATTAAGGTCATTTTCGTCCTCCCTAGGCTTATTCTTGTCCAATTAGGGTTTTTAACCAATCTTGTGCATCCAATAAGTTCATTTGTGTCATTGGATTAACATTTAGGTCATTTTCGTCCTCCCTAGGCTTATTCTTGTCCTATTGGGGTTTTTAACAAATCTTGTGCTTCCAATAGGTGTGTTTGTGTCATTGGATTAACATATAGGTCATTTTCGTCCTCCCTAGGCTTATTCTTGTCCAATTAGGGTCTTTAACCAATCTTGTGCATCCTATAGGTGTGTTTGTGTCATTGGATTAACATTTAGGTCATTTTCGTCCTCCCTAGGCTTATTCTTGTCCAATTAGAGTTTTTAACAAATCTTGTGCATCCAATAAGTTCATTTGTGTCATTGGAGGAACATATAGGTCATTTTCGTCCTCCCTAGGCTTATTCTTGTCCAATTAGGGTTTTTAACCAATCTTGTGCATCCAATAAGTTCATTTGTGTCATTAGATGTACATTTAGGTCATTTTCGTCCTCCCTATGCTTATTCTTGTCCAATTAGGGTTTTTAACCAATCTTGTGCATCCAATAAGTTCATTTGTGTCATTGGAGGAACATTTAGGTCATTCTTGTCCTCCCTAGGCTTTTTCTTGTCCAATTAGGCTTTTTAACCAATCTTGTGCATCCAATAGGTGTGTTTATGTCATTGGATTAACATTTAGGTCATTTTCGTCCTCCCTATGCTTATTCTTGTCCAATTAGGGTTTTTAACCAATCTAGTGCATCCAATAAGTTCATTTGTGTCATTGGAGGATCATATAGGTCATTTTCGTCCTCCCTAGGCATATTGTTGTCCAATTAGGGTTTTTAACCAATCTTGTGCATCCAATAAGTTCATTTGTGTCATTGGAGGAACATTTAGGTCATTTTCGTCCTCCCTAGGCTTATTCTTGTCCAATTAGGGTTTTTAACCAATCTTGTGCATCCAATAAGTTCATTTGTGTCATTAGATGTACATATAGGTCATTTTCGTCCTCCCTAGGCTTATTCTTGTCCAATTAGGGTTTTTAACCAATCTTGTGCATCCAATAAGTTCATTTGTGTCATTAGATGTACATTTAGGTCATTTTAGTCCTCCCTATGCTTATTCTTGTCCAATTAGGGTTTTTAACCAATCTTGTGCATCCAATAAGTTCATTTGTGTCATTGGAGGAACATTTAGGTCATTCTTGTCCTCCCTAGGCTTTTTCTTGTCCAATTAGGCTTTTTAACCAATCTTGTGCATCCAATAGGTGTGTTTATGTCATTGGATTAACATTTAGGTCATTTTCGTCCTCCCTATGCTTATTCTTGTCCAATTAGGGTTTTTAACCAATCTAGTGCATCCAATAAGTTCATTTGTGTCATTGGAGGATCATATAGGTCATTTTCGTCCTCCCTAGGCATATTGTTGTCCAATTAGGGTTTTTAACCAATCTTGTGCATCCAAAAGTTCATTTGTGTCATTGGAGGAACATTTAGGTCATTTTCGTCCTCCCTAGGCTTATTCTTGTCCAATTAGGGTTTTTAACCAATCTTGGGCATCCAATAAGTTCATTTGTGTCATTAGATGTACATATAGGTCATTTTCGTCCTCCCTAGGCTTATTCTTGTCCAATTAGGGTTTTTAACCAATCTTGTGCATCCAATAGGAGTGTTTGTGTCATTGGATTAACATTTAGGTCATTTTCGTCCTCCCAAGGCTTATTCTTATCCAATTAGGGTTTTTAACCAATCTTGTGCATCCAATAGGTGTGTTTGTGTCATTGGAGGAACATATAGGTCATTTTCGTCCTCCCTAGGCTTATTCTTGTCCAATTAGGGTTTTTAACCAATCTTGTGCATCCAATAGGTGTGTTTGTGTCATTGGATGTACATTTAGGAAATTTTCGTCCTCCCTAGGCTTATTCATGTCCAATTAGGGTTTTTAACAAATCTTGTGCATCCAATAAGTTCATTTGTGTCATTGGAGGAACATATAGGTCATTTTCGTCCTCCCTAGGCTTATTCTTGTCCAATTAGGGTTTTTAACCAATCTTGTGCATCCAATAGGTGTGTTTGTGTCATTGGATTAACATTTAGGTCATTTTCGTCCTCCCTAGGCTTATTCATGTCCAATTAGGGTTTTTAACCAATCTTGTTCATCCAATAGGTGTGTTTGTGTCATTGGAGGAACATATAGGTCATATTCGTCCTCCCTAGGCTTATTCTTGTCCAATTAGGGTTTTTAACAAATCTTGTGCTTCGAATAAGTTCATTTGTGTCATTGGAGGAACATATAGGTCATTTTCGTCCTCCCTAGGCTTATTCGTGTCTAATTAGGGTTTTTAACCAATCTTGTGCATCCAATAGGTGTGTTTGTGTTATTGGATGTACATTTAGGTCATTTTCGTATTACCTAGGCTTATTCTTGTCCAATTAGGGTTTTTAGCCAATCTTGTGCATCCAATAAGTTCATTTGTGTCATTGGAGGAACATATAGGTCATTTTCGTCCTCCCTAGGCTTATTCTTGTCCAATTTGGATTTTTAACCAATCTTGTGCATCCGATAGGTGTGTTTGTGTCATTGGATGTACATATAGGTCATTTTCGTCTTCCCTTGGCTTATTCTTCTCCAATTAGGGTTTTTAACCAATCTTGTGCAACCAATAGGTGTGTTTGTGTCATTGGATGTACATTTAGGTCATTTTCCTCTTCCCTAGGCTTATTCTTGTCCAATTAGGGTTTTTAACCAATCTTGTGCATCCAATAGGTGTGTTTGTGTCATAGGAGGAACATATAGGTCATTTTCGTCCTCCCTAGGCTTATTCTTGTCCAATTAGGGTTTTTAACCAATCTTGTGCATCCAATAAGTTCATTTGTGTCATTGGATGTACATTTAGGTTATTTTCGTCCCCCCTAGGCTTATTCTTGTCCAATTAGGGTTTTTAACCAATCTTGTGCATCCAATAGGTGTGTTTGTGTGATTGGATTGACATTTAGGTCATTTTCGTCCTCCCAAGGCTTATTCTTGTCCAATTAGGGTTTTTAACCAATCTAGTGCATCCAATAAGTTCATTTGTGTCATTGGAGGATCATATAGGTCATTTTCGTCCTCCCTAGGCATATTGTTGTCCAATTAGGGTTTTTAACCAATCTTGTGCATCCAATAAGTTCATTTGTGTCATTGGAGGAACATTTAGGTCATTTTCGTCCTCCCTAGGCTTATTCTTGTCCAATTAGGGTTTTTAACCAATCTTGTGCATCCAATAAGTTCATTTGTGTCATTAGATGTACATATAGGTCATTTTCGTCCTCCCTAGGCTTATTCTTGTCCAATTAGGGTTTTTAACCAATCTTGTGCATCCAATAAGTTCATTTGTGTCATTAGATGTACATTTAGGTCATTTTAGTCCTCCCTATGCTTATTCTTGTCCAATTAGGGTTTTTAACCAATCTTGTGCATCCAATAAGTTCATTTGTGTCATTGGAGGAACATTTAGGTCATTCTTGTCCTCCCTAGGCTTTTTCTTGTCCAATTAGGCTTTTTAACCAATCTTGTGCATCCAATAGGTCTGTTTGTGTCATTGGATTAACATTTAGGTCATTTTCGTTCTCCCTAGGCTTATTCTTATCCAATTAGGGTTTTAACCAATGTTGTGCATCCAATAAGTTCATTTGTGTCATTAGATGTACATTTAGGTCATTTTCGTCCTCCCTAGGCTAATTCTTGTCCAATTAGGGTTTTTAACCAATCTTTTGCATCCAATAGGTGTGTTTGTGTCATTGGATTAACATTTAGGTCATTTTCGTCCTCCCTAGGCTTATTCTTGTCCAATTAGAGTTTTTAACCAATCTTGTGCATCCAATAGGTGTGTTTGTGTCATTGGATTAACATTTAGGTCATTTTCGTCCTCCCTAGGCATATTCTTGTCCAATTAGGGTTTTTAACTAATCTTCTGCATCCAATAGGTGTGTTTATGTCATTGGATTAACATTTAGGTCATTTTCGTCCTCCCTAGGCTTATTCTTGTCCAATTTGGGTTTTTAACCAATCTTGTGCATCCAATAAGTTCATTTGTGTCATTGGAGGAACATTTAGGTCATTTTTGTCCTCCCTAGGCTTTTTCTTGTCCAATTAGGGTTTTTAACCAATCTTGTGCATCCAATAGGTGTGTTTATGTCATTGGATTAACATTTAGGTCATTTTCATCCTCCCTAGGCTTATTCTTGTCCAATTAGAGTTTTTAACCAATCTTGTGCATCCAATAGGTGTGTTTTTGTCATTGGATTAACATTTAGGTCATTTTCGTCCTCCCTAGGCTTATTCTTGTCCTATTTGGGTTTTTAACAAACCTTGTGCTTCCAATAGGTGTGTTTGTGTTATTGGATTAACATTTAGGTCATTTTCGTCCTCCCTAGGCTTATTCTTGTCCAATTAGGGTTTTTAACTAATCTTATGCATCCAATAGGTGTGTTTATGTCATTGGATTAACATGTAGGTCATTTTCGTCCTCCCTAGGCTTATTCTTGTCCAATTAGGGTTTTTAACCAATCTTGTGCATCCAATAAGTTCATTTGTGTCATTGGATTAACATTTAGGTCATTTTCGTCCTCCCTAGGCTTATTCTTGTCCTATTACGGTTTTTAACAAACCTTGTGCTTCCAATAGGTGTGTTTGTGTTATTGGATTAACATTTAGGTCCTTTTCGTCCTCCCAAGGCTTATTCTTGTCCAATTAGGGTTTTTAACCAATCTTGTGCATCCAATAGGTGTGTTTGAGTCATTGGATTAACATTTTGGTCATTTTCGTCCTCCCTAGGCTTATTCCTATCCAATTAGGGTTTTTAACAAACCTTGTGCTTCCAATAAGTTCATTTTTGTCATTGGAGGAACATATAGGTCATTTTCGTCCTCCCTATGCTTATTCTTGTCCAATTAGGGTTTTTAACCAATCTTGTGCATCCAATAAGTTCATTTGTGTCATTAGATGTACATTTAGGTCATTTTCGTCCTCCCTATGCTTATTCTTGTCCAATTAGTGTTTTTAACCAATCTTGTGCATCCAGTAAGTTCATTTGTGTCATTGGAGGAACATATAGGTCATTTTTGTCCTCCCTAGGCTTATTCTTGTCCAATTAGGGTTTTTAACTAATCTTTTGCATCCAATAGGTGTGTTTATAACATTGGATTAACATTTAGGTCATTTTCGTCCTCCCTAGGCTTATTCTTGTCCAATTAGGGTTTTTAACCAATCTTGTGCATCCAATAAGTTCATTTGTGTCATTGGATTAACATTTAGGTCATTTTCGTCCTCCCTAAGCTTATTCTTGTCCAATTAGAGTTTTAGACCAATCTTGTGCATCCAATAGGTGTGTTTGTGTCATTGGATGATCAATTAGGTTATTTTCATCCTCCCTAGGCTTATTCTTGTCCAATTAGGGTTTTTAACTAATCTTGTGCATCCAATAAGTTCATTTGTGTCATTGGATGATCAATTAGGTCATTTTCGTCCTCCCTAGGCATATTCTTGTCCAATTAGGGTTTTTAACCAATCTTGTGCATCCAATAAGTTGAGTTGTGTCATTGGATTAACATTTAGTTCATTTTCGTCCTCCCTAGGCATATTCTTGTCCAATTAGGGTTTTTAACCAATCTTGTGCATCCAATAGGTGTGTTTGTGTCATTGGATGATCAATTAGGTCATTTTCTTCCTCCCTAGGCTTATTCTTGTCCAATTAGGGTTTTTAACCAATCTTGTGCATCTAATAGGTGTGTTTGTGTCATTGGATGATCAATTAGGTCATTTTCGTCGTCCCTAGGCTTATTCTCGTCCAATTAGGGTTTTTAACCAATCTTGTGCATCCAATAAGTTGAGTTGTGTCATTGGATTAACATTTAGGTCATTTTCGTCATCCCTAGGCTTATTCTTGTCCAATTAGGGTTTTTAACCAATCTTGTGCATCCAATAAGTTCATTTGTGTCATTGGATTAACATTTAGGTCATTTTCGTCCTGCCTAGGCATATTCTTGTCCAATTAGGGTTTTTAACCAATCTTGTGCATCTAATAGGTGTGTTTGTGTCATTGGATGATCAATTAGGTTATTTTCGTCCTCCCTAGGCTTATTCTTGTCCAATTCGGGTTTTTAACCAATCTTGTGCATCCAATAAGTTGAGTTGTGTCATTGGATTAACATTTAGGTCACTTTCGTCCTCCCTAGGCTTATTCTTGTCCAATTAGGGTTTTTAACCAATCTTGTGCATCCAATAGGTGTGTTTGTGTCATTGGATGATCAATTAGGTCATTTTCGTCCTCCCTAGGCTTATTCTTTCCCAATTAGGGTTTTTAACCAATCTTGTGCATCCTATTGGTGTGTTTGTGTCATTGGATGATCAATTAGGTTATTTTCGTCCTCCCTAGGCTTATTGTTGTCCAATTAGGGTTTTTAACCAATCTTGTGCATCCAATAAGTTGAGTTGTGTCATTGGATTAACATTTAGGTCATTTTCGTCCTCCCTAGGCTTATTCTTGTCCAATTAGGGTTTTTAACCAATCTTGTGCATCCAATAAGTTCATTTGTGTCATTGGATTAACATTTAGGTCATTTTCGTCCTCCCTAGGCATATTCTTGTGCAATTAGGGTTTTTAACCAATCTTGTGCATCCAATAGGTGTGTTTGTGTCATTGGATGATCAATTAGGTTATTTTCGTCCTCCCTCGGCATATTCTTGTCCAATTAGGGTTTTTAACCAATCTTGTGCATCCAATAGGTGTGTTTGTGTCATTGGATAATCAATTAGGTCATTTTCGTCCTCCCTAGGCATATTCTTGTCCAATTAGGGTTTTTAACGAATCTTGTGCATCCAATTGGTGTGTTTGTGTCATTGGATGATCAATTAGGTCATTTTCGTCCTCCCTAGGCTTATTCTTGTCCAATTAGGGTTTTTAACCAATCTTGTGCATCCAATAAGTTGAGTTGTGTCATTGGATTAACATTTAGGTCATTTTCGTCCGCCCTAGGCTTATTCTTGTCCAATTAGGGTTTTTAACCAAATTTGTGCATCCAATAAGTTCATTTGTGTCATTGGATTAACATTTAGGTCATTTTCGTCCTCCCTAGGCATATTCTTGTCCAATTAGAGTTTTAGACCAATCTTGTGCATCCAATAGGTGTGTTTGTGTCATTGGATTAACATTTAGGTCATTTTCGTCCTCCCTAGGCTTATTCTTGTCCAATTAGGGTTTTTAACCAATCTTGTGCATCCAATAAGTTCATTTGTGTCATTAGATGTACATATAGGTCATTTTCGTCCTCCCTAGGCTTATTCTTGTCCAATTAGGGTTTTTAATCAATCTTGTGCATCCAATAGGTGTGTTTGTGTCATTGGAGGAATATATAGGTCATTTTTGTCCTCTCTAGGCTTATTCTTGTCCAATTAGGGTTTTTAACAAACCTTGTGCTTCAAATAAGTTCATTTTTGTCATTGGAGGAACATATAGGTCATTTTCGTCCTCCCTAGGCTTATTCTTGTCCAATTAGGGTTTTTAACCAATCTTGTGCATCCAATAGATGTGTTTGTGTCATTGGATTAACATTTAGGTCATTTTCGTCCTCCCTAGGCTTATTCTTGTCCTATTGGGGTTTTTAACAAATCTTGTGCTTCCAATAGGTGTGTTTGTGTCATTGGATTAACATATAGGTCATTTTCGTCCTCCCTAGGCTTATTCTTGTTCAATTAGGGTCTTTAACCAATCTTGTGCATCCTATAGGTGTGTTTGTGTCATTGGATTAACATTTAGGTCATTTTCGCCCTCCCTAGGCTTATTCTTGTCCAATTAGAGTTTTTAACAAATCTTGTGCATCCAATAAGTTCATTTGTGTCATTGGAGGAACATATAGGTCATTTTCGTCCTCCCTAGGTTTATTCTTGTGCAATTAGGGTTTTTAACCAATCTTGTGCATCCAATAGGTGTGTTTGTGTCATTGGATGTACATTTAGGTCATTTTGGTCCTCCTTAAGGTTATTCTTGTCCAATTAGGGTTTTTAACCAATCTTGTGCATCCAATAGGAGTGTTTGTTTCATTGGATTAACATTTAGGTCATTTTCGTCCTCCCAAGGCTTATTCTTATCCAATTAGGGTTTTTAACCAATCTTGTGCATCCAATAGTTGTGTTTGTGTCATTGGAGGAACATATAGGTCATTTTCGTCCTCCCTAGGCTTATTCTTGTCCAATTAGGGTTTTTAACCAATCTTGTGCATCCAATAGGTGTGTTTGTGTCATTGGATGTACATTTAGGTCATTTTCGTCCTCGCTAGGCTTATTCTTGTCCAATTAGGGTTTTTAACCAATCTTGTGCATCCAATAGGTGTGTTTGTGTCATTGGATTAATATTTAGGTCATTTTCGTCCTCCCTTTGCTTATTCTTGTCCAATTAGGGTTTTTAACCAATCTTGTGCATCCAATAGGTGTGTTTGTGTCATTGGATGTACATTTAGGTCATTTTCGTCCTCCCTAGGCTTATTCTTGTCCAATTAGGGTTTTTAACCAATCTTGTGCATCCAATAAGTTCAGTTGTGTCATTGGAGGAACATATAGGTCATTTTCGTCCTCCCTAGGCTTATTCTTGTCCAATTATGGTTTTTAACCAATCTTGTGCATCCAATAGGTGTGTTTGTGTCATTGGATGTACATTTAGGTCATTTTCGTCCTCCCTAGGTTTATTCTTGTCCAATTAGGGTTTTTAACCAATCTTGTGCATCCAATAAGTTCATTTGTGTCATTGGATTAACATTTAGGTCATTTTCGTCCTCCCTAGGCTTATTCTTGTCCTATTAGGGTTTTTAACAAACCTTTTGCTTCCAATAGGTGTGTTTGTGTCATTGGATTAACATTTAGGACATTTTCGTCCTCCCTAGGCTTATTCTTGTCCAATTAGGGTTTTTAACCAATCTTGTGTATCCAATAGGTGTGTTAATGTCATTGGATTAACATTTAGGTCATTTTCGTCCTCCCTAGGCTTATTCTTGTCCAATTATGGTTTTTAACCAATCTTGTGCATCCAATAGGTGTGTTTGTGTCATTGGATGTACATTTAGGTCATTTTCGTCCTCCCTAGGCTTATTCTTGTCCAATTAGGGTTTTTAACCAATCTTGTGCATCCAATAAGTTCATTTGTGTCATTGGAGGAACATTTAGGTCATTTTCGTCCTCCCTAGGCTTATTCTTCTCCAATTAGGGTTTTAACCAATCTTGTGCATCCAATATGTGTGTTTGTATCATTGGAGTAACATTTAGGTCATTTTCGTCCTCCCAAGGCTTATTCTTGTCCAATTAGGGTTTTTAACCAATCTTGTGCATCCAATAAGTGTGTTTGTATCATTGGAGTAACATTTAGGTCATTTTCGTCCTCCCAAGGCTTATTCTTGTCCAATTAGGGTTTTTAACCAATCTTGTGCATCCAATAGGTGTGTTTGTGTCATTGGAGGAACATATAGGTCATTTTCGTCCTCCCTAGGCTTATTCTTGTCCAATTAGGGTTTTTAACCAATCTTGTGCATCCAATAGGTGTGTTTGTGTCATTGGATTAACATTTAGGTCATTTTCGTCCTCCCTAGGCTTATTCATGTCCTATTAGGGTTTTTAACCAATCTTGTTCATCCAATAGGTGTGTTTGTGTCATTGGAGGAACATATAGGTCATATTCGTCCTCCCTAGGCTTATTCTTGTCCAATTAGGGTTTTTAACAAATCTTGTGCTTCGAATAAGTTCATTTGTGTCATTGGAGGAACATATAGGTCATTTTCGTCCTCCCTAGGCTTATTCGTGTCTAATTAGGGTTTTTAACCAATCTTGTGCATCCAATAGGTGTGTTTGTGTTATTGGATGTACATTTAGGTCATTTTCGTATTCCCTAGGCTTATTCTTGTCCAATTAGGGTTTTTAGCCAATCTTGTGCATCCAATAAGTTCATTTGTGTCATTGGAGGAACATATAGGTCATTTTCGTCCTCCCTAGGCTTATTCTTGTCCAATTTGGATTTTTAACCAATCTTGTGCATCCGATAGGTGTGTTTGTGTCATTGGATGTACATATAGGTCATTTTCGTCTTCCCTTGGCTTATTCTTCTCCAATTAGGGTTTTTAACCAATCTTGTGCAACCAATAGGTGTGTTTGTGTCATTGGATGTACATTTAGGTCATTTTCCTCTTCCCTAGGCTTATTCTTGTCCAATTAGGGTTTTTAACCAATCTTGTGCATCCAATAGGTGTGTTTGTGTCATAGGAGGAACATATAGGTCATTTTCGTCCTCCCTAGGCTTATTCTTGTCCAATTAGGGTTTTTAACCAATCTTGTGCATCCAATAAGTTCATTTGTGTCATTGGATGTACATTTAGGTTATTTTCGTCCCCCCTAGGCTTATTCTTGTCAAATTAGGGTTTTTAACCAATCTTGTGCATCCAATAGGTGTGTTTGTGTGATTGGATTAACATTTAGGTCATTTTCGTCCTCCCAAGGCTTATTCTTGTCCAATTAGGGTTTTTAACCAATCTAGTGCATCCAATAAGTTCATTTGTGTCATTGGAGGAACATTTAGGTCATTTTCGTCCTCCCTAGGCTTATTCTTGTCCAATTAGGGTTTTTAACCAATCTTGGGCATCCAATAAGTTCATTTGTGTCATTAGATGTACATATAGGTCATTTTCGTCCTCCCTAGGCTTATTCTTGTCCAATTAGGGTTTTTAACCAATCTTGTGCATCCAATAAGTTCATTTGTGTCATTAGATGTACATTTAGGTCATTTTAGTCCTCCCTATGCTTATTCTTGTCCAATTAGGGTTTTTAACCAATCTTGTGCATCCAATAAGTTCATTTGTGTCATTGGAGGAACATTTAGGTCATTCTTGTCCTCCCTAGGCTTTTTCTTGTCCAATTAGGCTTTTTAACCAATCTTGTGCATCCAATAGGTCTGTTTGTGTCATTGGATTAACATTTAGGTCATTTTCGTTCTCCCTAGGCTTATTCTTATCCAATTAGGGTTTTAACCAATGTTGTGCATCCAATAAGTTCATTTGTGTCATTAGATGTACATTTAGGTCATTTTCGTCCTCCCTAGGCTAATTCTTGTCCAATTAGGGTTTTTAACCAATCTTTTGCATCCAATAGGTGTGTTTGTGTCATTGGATTAACATTTAGGTCATTTTCGTCCTCCCTAGGCTTATTCTTGTCCAATTAGAGTTTTTAACCAATCTTGTGCATCCAATAGGTGTGTTTGTGTCATTGGATTAACATTTAGGTCATTTTCGTCCTCCCTAGGCATATTCTTGTCCAATTAGGGTTTTTAACCAATCTTGTGCATCCAATAGGTGTGTTTGTATCATTGGATGATCAATTAGGTCATTTTCGTCCTCCCTAGGCTTATTCTTGTCCAATTAGGGTTTTTAACAAATCTTGTGCATCCAATAAGTTCATTTGTGTCATTGGATGATCAATTAAGTCATTTTCGTCCTCCCTAGGCATATTCTTGTCCAACTAGGGTTTTTAACCAATCTTGTGCATCCAATAAGTTCATTTGTTTCATTGGATGATCAATTAGGTCATTTTCGTCCTCCCTAGGCATATTCTTGTCCAACTAGGGTTTTTAACCAATCTTGTGCATCCAATAGGTGTGTTAGTGTTATTGGATGATCAATTAGGTCATTTTCGTCCTCCCTAGGCTTATTCTTGTCCAATTAGGGTTTTTAACCAATCTTGTGCATCCAATAGGTGTGTTTGTGTCATTGGATGATCAATTAGGTCATTTTCGTCTTCCGTAGGCATATTCTTGTCCAATTTGGATTTTTAACGAATCTTGTGCATCCAATAGGTGTGTTTGTGTCATTGGATGATCAATTAGGTCATTTTCGTCCTCCCTAGGCTTATTCTTGTCCAATTAGGGTTTTTAACCAATCTTGTGCATCCAATAGGTGTGTTTGTGTCATTGGATGATCAATTAGGTCATTTTCGTCCTCCCAAGGCTTATTCTTGTCCAATTAGGTTTTTAACCAATCTTGTGCATCCAATAGGTGTGTTTGTGTCATTGGATGATCAATTAGGTCATTTTCGTCCTCCCTAGGCTTATTCTTGTCCAATTAGGGTTTTTAACCAATCTTGTGCATCCAATAGGTGTGTTTGTGTCATTGGATGATAAATTAGGTCATTTTCGTCCTCCCTAGGCTTATTCTTTTCCAATTACGGTTTTTAACCAATCTTGTGCATCCAATAGGTGTGTTTGTGTCATTGGATGATCAATTAGGTCATTTTCGTCCTCCCTAGGCTTATTCTTGTCCAATTAGGGTTTTTAACCAATCTTGTGCATCTAATAAGTTCATTAGTGTCGTTGGATGATCAATTAGGTCATTTTCGTCCTCCCTAGGCATATTCTTGTCCAACTAGGGTTTTTAACCAATCTTGTGCATCCAATAGGTGTGTTTGTGTCATTGGATGATCAATTAGGTCATTTTCGTCCTCCCTAGGCTTATTGTTGTCCAATTAGGGTTTTTAACCAATCTTGTGCATCCAAAAGGTGTGTTTGTGTCATTGGATGATCAATTAGGTCATTTTCGTCCTCCCTAGGCTTATTCTTGTCCAATTAGGGTTTTTAACCAATCTTGTGCATCCAATAACTTTGTTTGTGTCATTGAATTAATATGTAGGTCATTTTCGTCCTCCCTAGGCATATTCTTATCCAATTAGGGTTTTTAACCAATCTTGTGCATCCAATACGTTCATTTGTGTCATTGGATTAACATTTAGGTCACTTTCGTCGTCCCTAGGCATATTCTTGTCCAATTAGGGTTTTTAACCAATCTTGTGCATCCAATAGGTGTGTTTGTGTCATTGGATGATCAATTAGGTCATTTTCGTCCTTTCAATGCTTATTCTTGTCTAATTAGGGTTTTTAACCAATCTTGTGCATCCAATAAGTTCATTTGTGTCATTGGATGATGAATTAGGTCATTTTCGTCCTCCCTAGGTATATTCTTGTCCAACTAGGGTTTTTAACCAATCTTGTGCTTCCAATAGGTGTGTTTGTGTCATTGGATGATCAATTAGGTCATTTTCGTCCTCCCTAGGCTTATTCTTGTCCAATTAGGGTTTTTAACCAATCTTGTGCATCCAATAGGTGTGTTTGTGTCATTGGATGATCAATTAGGTCATTTTCGTCCTCCCTAGGCTTATTCTTGTCCAATTAGGGTTTTTAACCAATCTTGTGCATCCAATAGGTGTGTTTGTTTCTTTGGATGATCAATTAGGTCATTTTCGCCCTCCGTAGGCCTATTCTTGTCCAATTAGGGTTTTTAAGCAATCTTGTGCATCCGATAAGTTTGTTTGTGTCATTGAATTAATATTTAGGTCATTTTCGTCCTCCCTAGGCATATTCTTGTCCAATTAGGGTTTTTAACCAATCTTGTGCATCCAATAGGTGTGTTTGTGTCATTGGATTAACATTTAGGTCATTTTCGTCCTTCCTATGCATATTCTTATCCAATTAGGGTTTTTAACCAATCTTGTGCTTCCAATAGGTGTGTTTGTGTCATTGGATGATCAATTAGGTCATTTTCGTCCTCCCTAGGCTTATTCTTGTCCAATTAGGGTTTTTAACCAATCTTGTGCATCCAATAGGTGTGTTTGTGTCATTGGATGATCAATTAGGTCATTTTCGTCCTCACTAGACTTATTCTTGTCCAATTAGGGTTTTTAACCAATCTTGTGCATCCAATAGGTATGTTTGTGTCATTGGATTAACATTTAGGTCATTTTCGTCCTCCCTAGGCTTATTCTTGTCCAATTAGGGTTTTTAACCCATCTTGTGCATCCAATAAGTTTGTTTGTGTCATTGAATTAATATTTAGGTCCTTTTCGTCCTCCCTAGGCATATTCTTGTCCAATTAGGGTTTTTAACCAATCTTGTGCATCCAATAGGTGTGTTTGTGTCATTGGATGATCAATTAGGTCATTTTTGTCCTCCCTAGGCATATACTTGTCCAATTAGGGTTTTTAACCAATTTTGTGCTTCCAATAGGTGTGTTTGTGTCATTGGATGATCAATTAGGTCATTTTGGTCCTCCCTAGGCTTATTCTTGTCCAATTAGGGTTTTTAACCAATCTTGTGCATCCAATAGGTGTGTTTGTGTCATTGGATTAACATTTAGGTCATTTTCGTCCTCCCTAGGCTTATTCTTGTCCAATTAGTGTTTTTAACCAATCTTGTGCATCCAATAGGTGTGTTTGTGTCATTGGATTAACATTTAGGTCATTTTCGTCCTCCCAAGGCTTATTCTTGTCCAATTATGGTTTTTAACCAATCTTGTGCATCCAATTAGTTCATTTGTGTCATTGGAGGAACATATAGGTCATTTTCGTCCTCCCTAGGCTTATTCTGGTCCAATTAGGGTGTTTAACCAATCTTGGGCATCCAATAGGTGTGTTTGTGTCATTGGATGTACATTTAGGTCATTTTCGTCCTCCTAAGGCTTATTCTTGTCCAGTTAGGGTTTTTAACCAATCTTGTGCATCCAATAGGTGAGTTTGTGTCATTGGATGTACATTTAGGTCATTTTCGTCCTCCCTAAGCTTATTCTTGTCCAATTAGGGTTTTTAACCAATCTTGTGCATCCAATAGGTGTGTTTGTGTCATTAGATGTACATTTAGGTCATTTTCGTCCTCCCTAGGCTTATTCTTGTCCAATTAGGGTTTTTAACCAATCTTTTGCATCCAATAGGTGTGTTTGTGTCATTGGATTAACATTTAGGTCATTTTCGTCCTCCCTAGGCTTATTCTTGTCCAATTAGAGTTTTTAACCAATCTTGTGCATCCAATAGGTGTGTTTGTGTCATTGGATTAACATTTAGGTCATTTTCGTCCTCCCTAGGCTTATTCTTGTCCAATTAGTGTTTTTAACTAATCTTATGCATCCAATAGGTGTGTTTCTGTCATTGGATTAACATTTAGGTCATTTTCGACCTCCCTAGGCTTATTCTTGTCCAATTAGGGTTTTTACCCAATCTTGTGCATCCAATAAGTTCATTTGTGTCATTGGATTAACATTTAGGTCATTTTCGTCCTCCCTAGGCTTATTCTTGTCCTATTAGGGTTTTTAACAAACCTTGTGCTTCTAATAGGTGTGTTTGTGTTATTGGATTAACATTTAGGTCATTTTCTTCCTCCCTAGGCTTATTCTTGTCCAATTAGGGTTTTTAACTAATCTTATGCATCCAATAGGAGTGTTTATGTCATTGGATTAACATTTAGGTCATTTTCGTCCTCCGTAGGCTTATTCTTGTCCAATTAGGGTTTTTAACCAATCTTGTGCATCCAATAAGTTCATTTGTGTCATTGGATTGACATTTAGGTCATTTTCGTCCTCCCTAGGCTTATTCTTGTCCTATTAGGGTTTTTAACAAACCTTGTGCTTCTAATAGGTGTGTTTGTGTTATTGGATTAACATTTAGGTCATTTTCGTCCTCCCTAGGCTTATTCTTGTCCAATTAGGGTTTTTAACCAATCTTGTGCATCCAATAGGTGTGATTGAGTCATTGGATTAACATTTAGGTCATTTTCGTCCTCCCAAGGCTTATTCCTATCCAATTATGGTTTTTAACAAACCTTGTGCTTCCAATAAGTTCATTTTTGTCATTGGAGGAACATATAGGTCATTTTCGTCCTCCCTATGCTTATTCTTGTCCAATTAGGGTTTTTAACCAATCTTGTGCATCCAATAAGTTCATTTGTGTCATTAGATGTACATTTAGGTCATTTTCGTCCTCCCTATGCTTATTCTTGTCCAATTAGTGTTTTTAACCAATCTTGTGCATCCAATAAGTTCATTTGTGTCATTGGAGGAACATTTAGGTCATTTTTGTCCTCCCTAGGCTTTTTCTTGTCCAATTAGGGTTTTTAACCAATCTTGTGCATCCAATAGGTGTGTTTATGTCATTGGATTAACATTTAGGTCATTTTCGTCCTCCCTAGGCTTATTCTTGTCCAATTAGGGTTTTTAACCAATCTTGTGCATCCAATAAGTTCATTTGTGTCATTGGAGGAACATATAGGTCATTTTCGTCCTCCCTAGGCTTATTCTTGTCTAATTAAGGTTTTTAACCAATCTTGTGCATCCAATAGGTGTGTTTGGGTCATTGGATGTACATTTAGGTCATTTTCGTTCTCCCTAGGCTTATTCTTGTCCAATTAGGGTTTTTAACCAATGTTGTGCATCCAATAGCTGTGTTTACGTCATTGGATTATCATTTAGGTCATTTTCGTCCTCCCTAGGCTTATTCTTGTCCAATTAGGGTTTTTAACCAATCTTGTGCATCCAATAGGTGTGTTTTTGTCATTGGATTAACATTTAGGTCATTTTCGTCCTCCCTAGGCTTATTCTTGTCCAATTAGGGTTTTTAACCAATCTTGTGCATCCAATAGGTGTGTTTGTGTCATTGGATTAACATTTAGGTCGTTTTCGTCCTCCCTAGGCTTATTCTTTTCCAATTAGGGTTTTTAACCAATCTTGTGCATCCAATAGGTGTGTTTGTGTCATTGGATGATCAATTAGGTCATTTTCGTCCTCCCTAGGCTTATTCTTGTCCAATTAGGGTTTTTAACCAATCTTGTGCATCCAATAGGTGTGTTTGTGTCATTGGATGATCAATTAGGTCATTTTCGTCCTCCCTAGGCTTATTCTTGTCCAATTAGGGTTTTTAACCAATCTTGTGCATCCAATAGGTGTGTTTGTGTCATTGGATGATCAATTTGCTCATTTTCGTCCTCCCTAGGCTTATTCTTGTCCAATTAGGGTTTTTAACCAATCTTGTGCATCCAATAAGTTTGTTTGTGTCATTGAATTAATATTTAGTTCATTTTCGTCCTCCCTAGGCATCATCTTGTCCAATTAGGGTTTTTAACCAATCTTGTGCATCCAATAGGTGTGTTTGTGTCATTGGATGATCAATTAGGTCATTTTCGTCCTCCCTAGGCTTATTCTTGTCCAATTAGGGTTTTTAACCAATCTTGTGCATCCAATAGGTGTGTTTGTGTCATTGGATGATCAATTAGGTCATTTTCGTCCTCCCTAGGCTTATTCTTGTCCAATTAGGGTTTTTAAACAATCTTGTGCATTCAATAGGTGTGTTTGTGTCTTTGGATGATCAATTAGGTCATTTTCGTCCTCCGTAGGCTTATTCTTGTCCAATTAGGGTTTTTAACTAATCTTGTGCATCCGATAAGTTTGTTTGTGTCATTGAATTAATATTTAGGTCATTTTCGTCCTCCCTAGGCATATTCTTTTCCAATTAGGGTTTTTAACCAATCTTGTGCATCCAATAGGTGTGTTTGTGTCATTGGATGATCAATTAGGTCATTTTCGTCCTCCCTAGGCTTATTCTTGTCCAATTAGGGTTTTTAACCAATCTTGTGCATCCAATAGGTGTGTTTGTGTCATTGGATTTTCAATTAGGTCATTTTCGTCCTCCCTAGGCTTATTCTTGTCCAATTAGGGTTTTTAACCAATCTTGTGCATCCAATAGGTGTGTTTGTGTCATTGGATGATCAATTAGGTCATTTTCGTCCTCCCTAGGCTTATTCTTGTCCAATTAGGGTTTTTAACCAATCTTGTGCATCCAATAACTTTGATTGTGTCATTGAATTAATATTTAGGTCATTTTCGTCCTCCCTAGGAATATTCTTGTCCAATTAGGGTTTTTAACCAATCTTTTGCATCCAATAGGTGTGTTTGTGTCATTGGATGATCAATTAGGTCATTTTCTTCCTCCCTAGGCTTATTCTTGTCCAATTAGGGTTTTTAACCAATCTTGTGCATCCAATAGGTGTGTTTGTGTCATTGGATTATCAATTAGGTCATTTTCGTCCTCCCTAGGCATATTCTTGTCCAATTAGGGTTTTTAACCAATCTTGTGCATCCAATAGGTGTATTTGTGTCATTGGATGATCAATTAGGTCATTTTCGTCCTCCCTATGCTTATTCTTGTCCAATTAGGGTTTTTAACCAATCTTGTGCATCCAATAAGTTGAGTTGTGTCATTGGATTAACATTTAGGTCATTTTCGTCCTCCCTAGGCTTATTCTTGTCCAATTAGGGTTTTTAACCAATCTTGTGCATCCAATACATTCATTTGTGTCATTGGATTAACATTTAGGTCATTTTCGTCCTCCCTAGGCATATTCTTGTTCAATTAGAGTTTTAGACCAATCTTGTGCATCCAATAGGTTTGTTTGTGTCATTGGATGATCAATTAGGTCATTTTCGTCCTCCCTAGGCATATTCTTGTCCAATTAGGGTTTTTAACCAATCTTGTGCATCCAATAGGTGTGTTTGTGTCATTGGATGATCAATTAGGTCATTTTCGTCCTCCCTAGGCATATTCTTGTCCAATTAGGGTTTTTAACGAATCTTGTGCATCCAATAGGTGTGTTTGTGTCATTGGATGATCGATTAGGTCATTTTCGTCCTCCCTAGGCTTATTCTTGTCCAATTAGGGTTTTTAACCAATCTTGTGCATCCAATAGGTGTGTTTGTGTCATTGGATGATCAATTAGGTCATTTTCGTCCTCCCTAGGCTTATTCTTGTCGAATTAGGGTTTTTAACCAATCTTGTGCATCCGATAAGTTTATTTGTGTCATTGAATTAATATTTAGGTCATTTTCGTCCTCCCTAGGCATATTCTTGTCCAATTCGGATTTTTAACCAATCTTGTGCATCCAATAGGTGTGTTTGTGTCATTGGATGATCAATTAGGTCATTTACGTCCTCCCTCGGCTTATTCTTATCCAATTAGGGTTTTTAACCAATCTTGTGCATCCAATAACTTTGTTTGTGTCATTGAATTAATATTTAGGTCATTTTCGTCCTCTCTAGGCATATTCTTGTCCAATTAGGGTTTTTAACCAATCTTGTGCATCCAATAGGTGTGTTTGTGTCATTGGATGATCAATTAGGTCATTTTCGTCCTCCCTAGGCTTATTCTTGTCCACTTATGATTTTTAAGCAATCTTGTGCATCCAGTAGGTGTGTTTGTGTCATTGGATGATCAATTAGGTGATTTTCGTCCTCCCTAGGCATATTCTTGCCCAATTAGGGTTTTTAACCAATCTTGTGCATCCAATAGGTGTCTTTTTGTCATTGGATGATCAATTAGGTCATTTTCGTCCTCCCTAGGCATATTCTTGTCCAATTAGGGTTTTTAACCAATCTTGTGCATCCAATAGGTGTGTTTGTGTCATTGGATGATCAATTAGGTCATTTTCGTCCTCCCTAGGCTTATTCTTGTCCAATTAGGGTTTTTAACCAATCTTGTGCATCCAATAGGTGTGTTTGTGTCATTGGATGATCAATTAGGTCATTTTCGTCCTCCCTAGGCTTATTCTTGTCCAATTAGGGTTTTTAACCAATCTTGTGCATCCAATAGGTGTGTTTGTGTCATCGGACGATCAATTAGGTCTTTTTCGTCCTCCCTAGGCATATTCTTGTCAAATTAGGGTTTTTAACCAATCTTGTGCATCCAATAAGTTGAGTTGTGTCATTGGATTAACATTTAGGTCATTTTCGTCCTCCATAGGCTTATTCTTGTCCAATTAGGGTTTTTAACCAATCTTGTGCATCCAATAAGTTGAGCTGTGTCATTGGATTAACATTTAGGTCATTTTCGTCCTCCCTATGCTTATTCTTGTCCAATTAGGGTTTTTAACCAATCTTGTGCATCCAATAAGTTCATTTGTGTCATTGGATTAACATTTAGGTCATTTTCGTCCTCCCTAGGCATATTCTTGTCCAATTAGGGTTTTTAACCAATCTTGTGCATCCAATAGGTGTGTTTGTGTCATTGGATGATCAATTAAGTCATTTTCGTCCTCCCTAGGCTTATTCTTGTCCAATTAGGGTTTTTAACCGATCTTGTGCATCCAATAGGTGTGTTTGTGTCATTGGATGATCAATTAGGTCATTTTCGTCCTCCCTAGGCTTATTCTTGTCCAATTAGGGTTTTTTACCAATCTTGTGCATCCAATAAGTTGAGTTGTGTCATTGGATTAACATATAGGTCATTTTCGTCCTCCCTAGGCTTATTCTTGTCCAATTAGGGTTTTTAACCAATCTTGTGCATCCAATAGGTGTGTTTGTGTCATTGGATGATCAATTAGGTCATTTTCGTCCTCCCTAGGCTTATTCTTGTCCAATTAGGGTTTTTAATCAATCTTGTGCATCCAATAACTTGAGTTGTGTCATTGGATTAACATTTAGGTCATTTTCGTCCTCCCTAGGCTTATTCTTGTCCAATTTGTGTTTTTAACCAATCTTGTGCATCCAATAGGTGTGTTTGTGTCATTGGATGATCAATTAGGTCATTTTCGTCCTCCCTAGGCTTATTCTTGTCCAATTAGGGTTTTTAACCAATCTTGTGCATCCAATAGGTGTGTTTGTGTCATTGGATGATCAATTAGGTCATTTTCGTCCTCCCTAGGCTTATTCTTGTCCAATTAGGGTTTTTAACCAATCTTGTGCATCCAATAACTTTGTTTGTGTCATAGAATTAATATTTAGGTCATTTTCGTCCTCCCTAGGCATATTCTTGTCCAATTAGGGTTTTTAACCAATCTTGTGCATCCAATAAGTTCATTTGTGTCATTGGATGATCAATTAGGTCATTTTGGTCCTCCCTAGGCTTATTCTTGTCCAATTATGGTTTTTAACCAATCTTGTGCATCCAATAGGTGTGCTTGTGTCATTGGACGATCAATTAGGTCATTTTCGTCCTCCCTAGGCTTATTCTTGTCCAATTAGGGTTTTTAACCAATCTTGTGCATCCAATAGGTGTGTTTGTGTCATTGGATGATAAATTAGGTCATTTTCGTCCTCCCTAGGCTTATTCTTGTCCAATTAGGGTGTTTAACCAATCTTGTGCATCCAATAGGTGTGTTTGTGTCATTGGATGATCAATTAGGTCATTTTCGTCCTCCCTGGGCTTATTCTTGTCCAATTAGGGTTTTTAACCAATCTTGTGCATCCAATAAATTTGTTTGTGTCATTGAATTAATATTTAGGTCATTTTCGTCCTCCCTAGGCTTATTCTTGTCCAATTAGGGTTTTTAACCAATCTTGTGCATCCAATAGGTGTGTTTGTGTCATTGGATGATCAATTAGGTCATTTTCGTCCTCCCTAGGCTTATTCTTGTCCAATTAGGGTTTTTAACCAATCTTGTGCATCCAATAGGTGTGTTTGTGTCATTGGATGATCAATTAGGTCATTTTCGTCCTCCCTAGGCTTATTCTTGTCCAATTAGGGTTTTTAACCAATCTTGTGCATCCAATAGGTGTGTTTGTGTCATTGGATGATCAATTAGGTCATTTTCATCATCCCAAGGCTTATTCTTGTCCAATTAGGGTTTTTAACCAATCTTGTGCATCCAATAACTTTGTTTGTGTCATTGAATTAATATTTAGGTCATTTTCGTCCTCCTTAGGCATATTCTTGTCGAATTAGGGTTTTTAACCAATCTTGTGAATCCAATCGGTGTGTTTCTGTCATTGGATGATCAATTAGGTCATTTTCGTCCTCCCTAGGCTTATTCTTGTCCAATTAGGGTTTTTAACCAATCTTGTGCATCCAATAGGTGTGTTTGTGTCATTGGATGATCAATTAGGTCATTTTCGTCCTCCCTAGGCTTATTCTTGTCCAATTAGGGTTTTTAACCAATCTTGTGCATCCAATAGGTGTGTTTGTGTCATTGGATGATCAATTAGGTCATTTTCGTCCTCCCTATGCTTATTTTTGTCCAATTAGGGTTTATAACCAATCTTGTGCATCCAATAAGTTCATTTGTGTCATTGGATGATCAATTAGGTCATTTTCGTCCTCCCTAGGCATATTCTTGTCCAACTAGGGTTTTTAACCAATCTTGTGCATCCAATAGGTGTGTTTGTGTCATTGGATTAACATTTAGGTCATTTTCGTCCTCCCTAGGCTTATTCTTGTCCAATTAGGGTTTTTAACCAATCTTGTGCATCCAATAGGTGTGTTTGTGTCATTGGATGTAAATTTAGGTCATTTTCGTCCTCCCTAGGCTTATTCTTGTCCAATTAGGGTTTTTAACCAATCTTGTGCATCCAATAGGTGTGTTTGTGTCATTGGAGGAACATATAGGTCATTTTTGTCCTCCCTAGGCTTATTCTTGTCCAATTAGGGTTTTTAACAAACCTTGTGCTTCAAATAAGTTCATTTTTGTCATTGGAGGAACATATAGGTCATTTTCGTCCTCCCTAGGCTTATTCTTGTCCAACTAGGGTTTTTAACCAATCTTGTGCATCCAATAGATGTGTTTGTGTCATTGGATTAACATTTAGGTCATTTTCGTCCTCCCTTGGCTTATTCTTGTCCAATTAGGGTTTTTAACCAATCTTGTGCATCCAATAAGTTCATTTGTGTCATTGGATTAACATTTAAGTCATTTTCGTCCTCCCTAGGCTTAGTCTTGTCCAATTAGGGTTTTTAACCAATCTTGTGCATCCAATAAGTTCATTTGTGTCATTGGATTAACATTTAGGTCATTTTCATCCTCCCTAAGCTTATTCTTGTCCTATTGGGGTTTTTAACAAATCTTGTGCTTCCAATAGGTGTGTTTGTGTCGTTGGATTAACATATAGGTCATTTTCGTCCTCCCTAGGCTTATTCTTGTCCAATTAGGGTCTTTAACCAATCTTGTGCATCCTATAGGTGTGTTTGTGTCATTGGATTAACATTTAGGTCATTTTCGTCCTCCCTAGGCTTATTCTTGTCCAATTAGAGTTTTTAACAAATCTTGTGCATCCAATAAGTTCATTTGTGTCATTGGAGGAACATATAGGTCATTTTCGTCCTCCCTAGGCTTATTCTTGTGCAAATAGGGTTTTTAACCAATCTTGTGCATCCAATAGGTGTGTTTGTGTCATTGGATGTACATTTAGGTCATTTTGGTCCTCCTTAGGCTTATTCTTGTCCAATTAGGGTTTTTAACCAATCTTGTGCATCCAATAGGAGTGTTTGTGTCATTGGATTAACATTTAGGTCATTTTCGTCCTCCCAAGGCTTATTCTTGTCCAATTAGGGTTTTTAACCAATCTTGTGCATCCAATAGGTGTGTTTGTGTCATTGGAGGAACATATAGGTCATTTTCGTCCTCCCTAGGCTTATTCTTGTCCAATTAGGGTCTTTAACCAATCTTGTGCATCCTATAGGTGTGTTTGTGTCATTGGATTAACATTTAGGTCATTTTCGTCCTCCCTAGGCTTATTCTTGTCCAATTTGGGTTTTTCACCAATCTTGTGCATCCAATAGGTGTGTTTGTGTCATAGGAGGAACATATAGGTCATTTTCGTCCTCCCTAGGCTTATTCTTGTCCTATTAGGGTTTTTAAACAATCTTGTGCAACCAATAAGTTCATTTGTGTCATTGGAGGAACATTTAGGTCATTTTTGTCCTCCCTAGGCTTTTTCTTGTCCAATTAGGGTTTTTATCCAATCTTGTGCATCCAATAGGTGTGTTTGTGTCATTGGATTAACATTTAGGTCATTTTCGTCCTCCCTAGGCTTATTCTTGTCCAATTAGGGTCTTTAACCAATCTTGTGCATCCAATAGGTGTGTTTGTGTCATTGGATTAACATTTAGGTCATTTTCGTCCTCCATAGGCTTATTCTTGTCCAATTAGGGTTTTTAATCAATCTTGTGCATCCAATAGGTGTGTTTGTGTCATTGGAGGAACATATAGGTCATTTTTGTCCTCCCTAGGCTTATTCTTGTCCAATTAGGGTTTTTAACAAACCTTGTGCTTCAAATAAGTTCATTTTTGTCATTGGAGGAACATATAGGTCATTTTCGTCCTCCCTAGGCTTATTCTTGTCCAACTAGGGTTTTTAACCAATCTTGTGCATCCAATAGATGTGTTTGTGTCATTGGATTAACATTTAGGTCATTTTCGTCCTCCCTAGGCTTATTCTTGTCCAATTAGGGTTTTTAACGAATCTTGTGCATCCAATAGGTGTGTTTATGTCATTGGATTAACATTTAGGTCATTTTCGTCCTCCCTAGGCTTAGTCTTGTCCAATTAGGGTTTTTAACCAATCTTGTGCATCCAATAAGTTCATTTGTGTCATTGGATTAACATTTAGGTCATTTTCGTCCTCCCTAGGCTTATTCTTGTCCTATTGGGGTTTTTAACAAATCTTGTGCTTCCAATAGGTGTGTTTGTGTCATTGGATTAACATATAGGTCATTTTCGTCCTCCCTAGGCTTATTCTTGTCCAATTAGGGTCTTTAACCAATCTTGTGCATCCTATAGGTGTGTTTGTGTCATTGGATTAACATTTAGGTCATTTTCGTCCTCCCTAGGCTTATTCTTGTCCAATTAGAGTTTTTAACAAATCTTGTGCATCCAATAAGTTCATTTGTGTCATTGGAGGAACATATAGGTCATTTTCGTCCTCCCTAGGCTTATTCTTGTCCAATTAGGGTTTTTAACCAATCTTGTGCATCCAATAAGTTCATTTGTGTCATTAGATGTACATTTAGGTCATTTTCGTCCTCCCTATGCTTATTCTTGTCCAATTAGGGTTTTTAACCAATCTTGTGCATCCAATAAGTTCATTTGTGTCATTGGAGGAACATTTAGGTCATTCTTGTCCTCCCTAGGCTTTTTCTTGTCCAATTAGGCTTTTTAACCAATCTTGTGCATCCAATAGGTGTGTTTATGTCATTGGATTAACATTTAGGTCATTTTCGTCCTCCCTATGCTTATTCTTGTCCAATTAGGGTTTTTAACCAATCTAGTGCATCCAATAAGTTCATTTGTGTCATTGGAGGATCATATAGGTCATTTTCGTCCTCCCTAGGCATATTGTTGTCCAATTAGGGTTTTTAACCAATCTTGTGCATCCAATAAGTTCATTTGTGTCATTGGAGGAACATTTAGGTCATTTTCGTCCTCCCTAGGCTTATTCTTGTCCAATTAGGGTTTTTAACCAATCTTGTGCATCCAATAAGTTCATTTGTGTCATTAGATGTACATATAGGTCATTTTCGTCCTCCCTAGGCTTATTCTTGTCCAATTAGGGTTTTTAACCAATCTTGTGCATCCAATAAGTTCATTTGTGTCATTAGATGTACATTTAGGTCATTTTAGTCCTCCCTATGCTTATTCTTGTCCAATTAGGGTTTTTAACCAATCTTGTGCATCCAATAAGTTCATTTGTGTCATTGGAGGAACATTTAGGTCATTCTTGTCCTCCCTAGGCTTTTTCTTGTCCAATTAGGCTTTTTAACCAATCTTGTGCATCCAATAGGTCTGTTTGTGTCATTGGATTAACATTTAGGTCATTTTCGTTCTCCCTAGGCTTATTCTTATCCAATTAGGGTTTTAACCAATGTTGTGCATCCAATAAGTTCATTTGTGTCATTAGATGTACATTTAGGTCATTTTCGTCCTCCCTAGGCTAATTCTTGTCCAATTAGGGTTTTTAACCAATCTTTTGCATCCAATAGGTGTGTTTGTGTCATTGGATTAACATTTAGGTCATTTTCGTCCTCCCTAGGCTTATTCTTGTCCAATTAGAGTTTTTAACCTATCTTGTGCATCCAATAGGTGTGTTTGTGTCATTGGATTAACATTTAGGTCATTTTCGTCCTCCCTAGGCATATTCTTGTCCAATTAGGGTTTTTAACTAATCTTCTGCATCCAATAGGTGTGTTTATGTCATTGGATTAACATTTAGGTCATTTTCGTCCTCCCTAGGCTTATTCTTGTCCAATTTGGGTTTTTAACCAATCTTGTGCATCCAATAAGTTCATTTGTGTCATTGGAGGAACATTTAGGTCATTTTTGTCCTCCCTAGGCTTTTTCTTGTCCAATTAGGGTTTTTAACCAATCTTGTGCATCCAATAGGTGTGTTTATGTCATTGGATTAACATTTAGGTCATTTTCATCCTCCCTAGGCTTATTCTTGTCCAATTAGAGATTTTAACCAATCTTGTGCATCCAATAGGTGTGTTTTTGTCATTGGATTAACATTTAGGTCATTTTCGTCCTCCCTAGGCTTATTCTTGTCCTATTAGGGTTTTTAACAAACCTTGTGCTTCCAATAGGTGTGTTTGTGTTATTGGATTAACATTTAGGTCATTTTCGTCCTCCCTAGGCTTATTCTTGTCCAATTAGGGTTTTTAACTAATCTTATGCATCCAATAGGTGTGTTTATGTCATTGGATTAACATTTAGGTCATTTTCGTCCTCCGTAGGCTTATTCTTGTCCAATTAGGGTTTTTAACCAATCTTGTGCATCCAATAAGTTCATTTGTGTCATTGGATTAACATTTAGGTCATTTTCGTCCTCCCTAGGCTTATTCTTGTCCTATTAGGGTTTTTAACAAACCTTGTGCATCCAATAGGTGTGTTTATGTCATTGGATTAACATTTAGGTCATTTTCGTCCTCCCTAGGCTTATTCTTGTCCAATTAGAGTTTTTAACCAATCTTGTGCATCCAATAGGTGTGTTTGTGTCATTGGATTAACATTTATGTCATTTTCGTCCTCCCTAGGCTTATTCTTGTCCAATTACGATTTTTAACCAATCTTGTGCATCCAATAGGTGTGTTTGTGTCATTGGATTAACATTTAGGTCATTTCCGTCCTCCCAAGTCTTATTCTTGTCCAATTAGGGTTTTTAACCAATCTTGTGCATCCAATAAGTTCATTTGTGTCATTGGAGGAACATTTAGGTCATTTTTGTCCTCCCTAGGCTTTTTCTTGTCCAATTAGGGTTTTTAACCAATCTTGTGCATCCAATAGGTGTGTTTATGTCATTGGATTAACATTTAGGTCATTTTCGTCCTCCCTAGGCTTATTCTTGTCCAATTAGAGTTTTTAACCAATCTTGTGCATCCAATAGGTGTGTTTGTGTCATTGGATTAACATTTAGGTCATTTTCGTCCTCCCTAGGCTTATTCTTGTCCAATTACGGTTTTTAACCAATCTTGTGCATCCAATAGGTGTGTTTGTGTCATTGGATTAACATTTAGGTCATTTTCGTCCTCCCAAGTCTTATTCTTGTCCAATTAGGGTTTTTAACCAATCTTGTGCATCCAATAGGTGTGTTTGTGTCATTGGATTAACATTTAGATCATTTTCGTCCTCCCTAGGCTTATTCTTGTGCAATTAGTGTTTTTAACCAATCTTGTGCATCCAATAGGTGTGTTTGTGTCATTGGATTAACATTTAGGTCATTTTCGTCCTCCCAATGCCTATTCTTGTCCAATTATGGTTTTTAACCAATCTTGTGCATCCAATAAGTTCATTTGTGTCATTGGAGGAACATATAGGTCATTTTCGTCCTCCCTAGGCTTATTCTGGTCCAATTAGGGTTTTTAACCAATCTTGGGCATCCAATAGGTGTGTTTGTGTTATTGGATGTACATTTAGGTCATTTTCGTCCTCCTAAGGCTTATTCTTGTCCAGTTAGGGTTGTTAACCAATCTTGTGCATCCAATAGGTGAGTTTGTGTCATTGGATGTACATTTAGGTCATTTTCGTCCTCCCTAAGCTTATTCTTGTCCAATTAGGGTTTTTAACCAATCTTGTGCATCCAGTAAGTTCATTTGTGTCATTGGAGGAACATATAGGTCATTTTTGTCCTCCCTAGGCTTATTCTTGTCCAATTAGGGTTTTTAACTAATCTTTTGCATCCAATAGGTGTGTTTATAACATTGGATTAACATTTAGGTCATTTTCGTCCTCCCTAGGCTTATTCTTGTCCAATTAGGGTTTTTAACCAATCTTGTGCATCCAATAAGTTCATTTGTGTCATTGGATTAACATTTAGGTCATTTTCGTCCTCCCTAGGCTTATTCTTGTCCTATTAGGGTTTTTAACAAACCTTGTGCTTCCAATAGGTGTGTTTGTGTCATTGGATTAACATTTAGGTCATTTTCGTCCTCCCTAGGCTTATTATTGTCCAATTAGGGTTTTTAACCAATCTTGTGCATCCAATAGGTGTGTTTGTGTTATTGGATGTGCATTTAGGTCATTTTCGTATTCCCTAGGCTTATTCTTGTCCAATTAGTGTTTTTAACCAATCTTGTGCATCCAATAAGTTCATTTGTGTCATTGGAGGAACATATAGGTCATTTTCGTCCTCCCTAGGCTTATTCTTGTCCAATTTGGATTTTTAACCAATCTTGTGCATCCGATAGGTGTGTTTGAGTCATTGGATGTACATATAGGTCATTTTCGTCTTCCCTTGGCTTATTCTTGTCCAATTAGGGTTTTTAACCAATCTTGTGCATCCAATAGGTGTGTTTGTGTCATTGGATGTACATTTAGGTCATTTTCCTCTTCCCTAGGCTTATTCTTGTCCAATTAGGGTTTTTAACCAATCTTGTGCATCCAATAGGTGTGTTTGTGTCATAGGAGGAACATATAGGTCATTTTCGTCCTCCCTTGGCTTATTCTTGTCCAATTAGGGTTTTTAACCAATCTTGTGCATCCAATAAGTTCATTTGTGTCATTGGATGTACATTTAGGTTATTTTCGTCCCCCCTAGGCTTATTCATGTCCAATTAGGGTTTTTAACCAATCTTGTGCATCCAATAGGTGTGTTTGTGTCATTGGATTAACATTTAGGTCATTTTCGTCCTCCCTAGGCTTATTCTTGTCCAATTAGGGTTTTTAACCAATCTGGTGCATCCAATAAGTTCATTTGTGTCATTGGAGGATCATATAGGTCATTTTCGTCCTCCCTAGGCTTATTCTTGTCCAATTAGGGTTTTTAACTAATCTTATGCATCCAATAGGTGTGTTTATGTCATTGGATTAACATTTAGGTCATTTTCGTCCTCCCTAGGCTTATTCTTGTCCAATTAGGGTTTTTAACCAATCTTGTGCATCCAACAAGTTCATTTGTGTCATTGGATTAACATTTAGGTCATTTTCGTCCCCCTAGGCTTATTTTTGTCCTATTAGGGTTTTTAACAAACCTTGTGCTTCCAATAGGTGTGTTTGTGTTATTGGATTAACATTTAGGTCATTTTCGTCCTCCCTAGGCTTATTCTTGTCCAATTAGGGTTTTTAACTAATCTTATGCATCCAATAGGTGTGTTTATGTCATTGGATTAACATGTAGGTCATTTTCGTCCTCCCTAGGCTTATTCTTGTCCAATTAGGGTTTTTAACCAATCTTGTGCATCCAATAAGTTCATTTGTGTCATTGGATTAACATTTAGGTCATTTTCGTCCTCCCTAGGCTTATTCTTGTCCAATTAGGGTTTCTAACCAATCTTGTGCATCCAATAGGTATGTTTGTGTCATTGGATGAACATTTAGGCCATTTTCGTCCTCCCTAGGCTTATTCTTGTTTAATTAGGGTTTTTAACCAATCTTGTGCATCCAATAAGTTCATTTGTGTCATTGGATGAACATTTAGGTCATTTTCGTCCTCCCTAGGCTTATTCTTGTCCAATTAGGGTTTTTAACCAATCTTGTGCATCCAATAAGTTCATTTGTGTCATTGGATGAACATTTAGGTCATATTCGTCCTCACTAGGCTTATTCTTGTCCAATTAGGGTTTTTAACCAATCTTGTGCATCCAATAAGTTCATTTGTGTCATTGGATGAACATTTAGGTCATTTTCGTCCTCCCTAGTCTTATTCTTGTCCAATTAGGGTTTTTATGCAATCTTGGCATCCAATAGGTGTGTTTGTGTCATTGGACGAACATTTAGGTCATTTTCGTCCTCCCTAGGCTTATTCTTGTCCAATTAGGGTTTTTAACCAATCTTGTGCATCCAATAAGTTCATTTGTGTCATTGGAGGAACATATAGGTCATTTTCGTCCTCCCTAGGCTTATTCTTGTTCAATTAGGGTTTTTAACCAATCTTGTGCATCCAATAGGTGTGTTTGTGTCATAGGAGGAACATATAGGTCATTTTCGTCCTCCCTTGGCTTATTCTTGTCCAATTAGGGTTTTTAACCAATCTTGTGCATCCAATAAGTTCATTTGTGTCATTGGATGTACATTTAGGTTATTTTCGTCCCCCCTAGGCTTATTCATGTCCAATTAGGGTTTTTAACCAATCTTGTGCATCCAATAGGTGTGTTTGTGTCATTGGATTAACATTTAGGTCATTTTCGTCCTCCCTAGGCTTATTCTTGTCCAATTAGGGTTTTTAACCAATCTGGTGCATCCAATAAGTTCATTTGTGTCATTGGAGGATCATATAGGTCATTTTCGTCCTCCCTAGGCTTATTCTTGTCCAATTAGGGTTTTTAACTAATCTTATGCATCCAATAGGTGTGTTTATGTCATTGGATTAACATTTAGGTCATTTTCGTCCTCCCTAGGCTTATTCTTGTCCAATTAGGGTTTTTAACCAATCTTGTGCATCCAACAAGTTCATTTGTGTCATTGGATTAACATTTAGGTCATTTTCGTCCCCCTAGGCTTATTTTTGTCCTATTAGGGTTTTTAACAAACCTTGTGCTTCCAATAGGTGTGTTTGTGTTATTGGATTAACATTTAGGTCATTTTCGTCCTCCCTAGGCTTATTCTTGTCCAATTAGGGTTTTTAACTAATCTTATGCATCCAATAGGTGTGTTTATGTCATTGGATTAACATGTAGGTCATTTTCGTCCTCCCTAGGCTTATTCTTGTCCAATTAGGGTTTTTAACCAATCTTGTGCATCCAATAAGTTCATTTGTGTCATTGGATTAACATTTAGGTCATTTTCGTCCTCCCTAGGCTTATTCTTGTCCTATTAGGGTTTTTAACAAACCTTGTGCTTCCAATAGGTGTGTTTGTGTTATTGGATTAACATTTAGGTCCTTTTCGTCCTCCCTAGGCTTATTCTTGTCCAATTAAGGTTTTTAACCAATCTTGTGCATCCAATAGGTGTGTTTGAGTCATTGGATTAACATTTTGGTCATTTTCGTCCTCCCTAGGCTTATTCCTATCCAATTAGGGTTTTTAACAAACCTTGTGCTTCCAATAAGTTCATTTTTGTCATTGGAGGAACATATAGGTCATTTTCGTCCTCCCTATGCTTATTCTTGTCCAATTAGGGTTTTTAACCAATCTTGTGCATCCAATAAGTTCATTTGTGTCATTAGATGTACATTTAGGTCATTTTCGTCCTCCCTATGTTTATTCTTGTCCAATTAGTGTTTTTAACCAATCTTGTGCATCCAGTAAGTTCATTTGTGTCATTGGAGGAACATATAGGTCATTTTTGTCCTCCCTAGGCTTATTCTTGTCCAATTAGGGTTTTTAACTAATCTTTTGCATCCAATAGGTGTGTTTATAACATTGGATTAACATTTAGGTCATTTTCGTCCTCCCTAGGCTTATTCTTGTCCAATTAGGGTTTTTAACCAATCTTGTGCATCCAATAAGTTCATTTGTGTCATTGGATTAACATTTAGGTCATTTTCGTCCTCCCTAGGCTTATTCTTGTCCTATTAGGGTTTTTAACAAACCTTGTGCTTCCAATAGGTGTGTTTGTGTCATTGGATTAACATTTAGGTCATCTTCGTCCTCCCTAGGCTTATTCTTGTCCAATTAGGGTTTTTAACCAATCTTGTGCATCCAATAGGTGTGTTTGTGTCATTGGATTAACATTTAGGTCATTTTCGTCCTCCCTAGGCTTATTCTTGTCCAATTAGGGTTTTTAACCAATCTTGTGCATCCAATAGGTGTGTTTTTGTCATTGGATTAACATTTAGGTCATTTTCGTCCTCCCTAGGCTTATTCTTGTCCAATTAGGGTTTTTAACCAATCTTGTGCATCCAATAGGTGTGTTTGTGTCATTGGATTAACATTTAGGTCATTTTCGTCATCCCAAGGCTTATTCTTGTCCAATTAGGGTTTTTAACCAATCTTGTGCATCCAATAGGTGTGTTTATGTCATTGGATTAACATTTAGGTCATTTTCGTCCCCCCTTGGCTTATTCTTGTCCAATTAGGGTTTTTAACCAATCTTGTGCATCCAATAGGTGTGTTTGTGTCATTGGATTAACATTTAGGTCATTTTCGTCCTCCCTAGGCTTATTCTTGTCCAATTAGGGTTTTTAACCAATCTTGTGCATCCAATAGGTGTGTTTGTGTCATTGGATTTACATTTAGGTCATTTTCGTCCTCCCTAGGCTTATTCTTGTCCAATTAGGGTTTTTAACCAATCTTGTGCATCCAATAGGTGTGTTTGTGTCATTGGATTAGCATTTAGGTAATTTTCGTCCTCCCTAGGCGTATTCTTATCCAATTAGGGTTTTTACCCAATCTTGTGCATCCGATAAGTTCATTTGTGTCATTGGAGGAACATTTAGTTCATTTTCGTCCTCCCTAGGCTTATTCTTGTCCAATTAGGGT
This sequence comes from Cicer pinnatifidum, assembly GCA_037974775.1. Taxonomy (NCBI): domain Eukaryota; kingdom Viridiplantae; phylum Streptophyta; class Magnoliopsida; order Fabales; family Fabaceae; genus Cicer; species Cicer pinnatifidum. The sequence goes on from JBBPBR010000782.1 coordinate 222,173, forward strand.
TTTTAACCAATCTTGTGCATCCAATAGGTGTGTTTGTGTCATTGGATTAACATTTAGGTCATTTTCGTCCTCCCTAGGCTTATTCTTGTCCAATTAGGGTTTTTAACCAATCTTGTGCATCCAATAGGTGTGTTTGTGTCATTGGATAAACATTTATGTCATTTTCGTCCTCCCTAGGCTTATTCTTGTCCAATAAGGGTTTTTAACCAATCTTGTGCATCCAATAGGTGTGTTTGTGTCATTGGATTAATATTTAGGTCATTTTCGTCCTCCCTAGGCTTATTCTTGTCCAATTAGGGTTTTTAACCAATCTTGTGCATCCAATAGGTGTGTTTGTGTCATTGGATTAACATTTAGGTCATTTTCGTCCTCCCTAGGCTTATTCTTGTCCAATTAGGGTTTTTAGGCAATCTTGTGCATCCAATAAGTTCATTTGTGTCATTGGATGAACATTTAGGTCATTTTCGTCCTCCCTAGGCTTATTCTTGTCCAATTAGGGTTTTTAACCAATCTTGTGCATCCAATAGGTGTGTTTGTGTCATTGGATGATCAATTAGGTCATTTTCGTCCTCCATAGGCTTATTCTTGTCCAATTAGGGTTTTTAACCAATCTTGTGCATCCAATAGGTGTGTATGTGTCATTAGATGATCAATTAGGTCATTTTCGTCCTCCCTAGGCTTATTCTTGTCCAATTAGGGTTTTTAACCAATCTTGTGCATCCAATAGGTGTGTTTGTGTCATTGGATGATCAATTAGGTCATTTTCGTCCTCCCTAGGCTTATTCTTGTCTTATTAGGGTTTTTAACCAATCTTGTGCATCCAATAGGTGTGTTTGTGTCATTGGATGATCAATTAGGTCATTTTCGTCCTCCCTAGGCTTATTCTTGTCCAATTAGGGTTTTTAACCAATCTTGTGCATCCAATAGGTGTGTTTGTGTCATTGACTGATCAATTAGGTCATTTTCGTCCTCCCTAGGCTTATTCTTGTCCAATTAGGGTTTTTAACTAATCTTGTGCATCCAATAAGTTCATTTGTGTCATTGGATGATCAATTAGGTCATTTTCGTCCTCCCTAGGCATATTCTTGTCCAATTAGGGTTTTTAACCAATCTTGTGCTTCCAATAGGTGTGTTTGGGTCATTGGATGATCAACTAGGTCATTTTCGTCCTCCCTAGGCTTATTCTTGTCCAATTAGGATTTTTAACCAATCTTTTACATCCAATAAGTTCATTTGTGTTATTGGATTAACATTTAGGTCATATTCGTCCTCCCTAGGCATATTCTTGTCCAATTAGGGTTTTTAACACATCTTGTGCATCCAATAGGTGTGTTTGTGTCATTGGATGATCAATTAGGTCATTTTCGTCCTCCCTAGGCTTATTCTTGTCCAAATAGGGTTTTTAACCAATCTTGTGCATCCAATAGGTGTGTTTGTGTCATTGGATTAACATTTAGGTCATTTTCGTCCTCCCTAGGCTTATTCTTGTCCAATTAGGGTTTTTAACCAATCTTGTGCATCCAATAGGTGTGTTTGTGTCATTGGATTAACATTTAGGTCATTTTCGTCCTCCCTAGGCTTATTCTTGTCCAATTAGGGTTTTTAACCAATCTTGTGCATCCAATAAGTTTAATTGTGTCATTGAATTAATATTTAGGTCATTTTCGTCCTCCCAAGGTATATTGTTGTCCAATTAGGGTTTTTAACCAATCTTGTGCATCCAATAGGTGTGTTTGTGTCATTGGATGATCAATTAGGTCATTTTCGTCCTCCCTAGGCTTATTCTTGTCCAATTAGGGTTTTTAACCAATCTTGTGCATCCAATAGGTGTGTTTGTGTCATTGGATGATCAATTAGGTCATTTTCGTCCTCCCTAGGCTTATTCTTGTCCAATTAGGGTTTTTAACCAATCTTTTGCATCCAATAGGTGTGTTTGTGTCATTGGATGACCAATTAGGTCATTTTCGTCCTCCCAAGGCATATTCTTGTCCAATTAGGGTTTTTAACCAATCTTGTGCATCCCATAGGTGTGTTTGTGGCAATGGATGATCAATTAGGTCATTTTCGTCCTCCCTAGGCTTATTCTTGTCCAATTAGGGTTTTTAACCAATCTTGTGCATCCAATAGGTGTGTTTGTGTCATTGGATGATCAATTAGGTCATTTTCGTCCTCCCTAGGCTTATTCTTGTCCAATTAGGGTTTTTAACCAATCTTGTGCATCCAATAAGTGCATTTGTGTCATTGGATTAACAATTAGGTCATTTTCGTCCTCCCTAGGCTTATTCTTGTCCAATTAGGGTTTTTAACCAATCTTGTGCATCCAATAGGTGTGTTTGTGTCATTGGATGATCAATTAGGTCATTTTCGTCCTCCCTAGGCTTATTCTTGTCCAATTAGGGTTTTTAACCAATCTTGTGCATCCAATAAGTTCATTTGTGTCATTGGATGATCAATTAGGTCATTTTCGTCCTCCCTAGGCATATTCTTGTCCAACTATGGTTTTAAACCAATCTTGTGCATCCAATAGGTGTGTTTGTGTCATTGGATGATCAATTAGGTCATTTTCGTCCTCCCTAGGCATATTCTTGTCCAATTAGGGTTTTTAACCAATCTTGTGCATCCAATAGGTGTGTTTGTGTCATTGGATGATCAATTAGGTCATTTTCGTCCTCCCTAGGCTTATTCATGTCCAATTAGGGTTTTTAACCAATCTTGTGCATCCAATAAATTTGTTTGTGTCATTGAATTAATATTTAGGTCATTTTCGTCCTTCCTAGGCATATTCTTGTCCAATTAGGGTTTTTAACCAATCTTGTGCATCCAATAGGTGTGTTTGTGTCATTGGATGATCAATTAGGTCATTTTCGTCCTCCCTAGGCTTATTCATGTCCAATTAGGGTTTTTAACCAATCTTGTGCATCCAATAGGTGTGTTTGTGTCATTGGATTAACATTTAGGTCATTTTCGTCCTCCCTAGGCTTATTCTTGTCCAATTAGGGTTTTTAACCAATCTGGTGCATCCAATAAGTTCATTTGTGTCATTGGAGGATCATATAGGTCATTTTCGTCCTCCCTAGGCTTATTCTTGTCCAATTAGGGTTTTTAACTAATCTTATGCATCCAATAGGTGTGTTTATGTCATTGGATTAACATTTAGGTCATTTTCGTCCTCCCTAGGCTTATTCTTGTCCAATTAGGGTTTTTAACCAATCTTGTGCATCCAACAAGTTCATTTGTGTCATTGGATTAACATTTAGGTCATTTTCGTCCCCCTAGGCTTATTTTTGTCCTATTAGGGTTTTTAACAAACCTTGTGCTTCCAATAGGTGTGTTTGTGTTATTGGATTAACATTTAGGTCATTTTCGTCCTCCCTAGGCTTATTCTTGTCCAATTAGGGTTTTTAACTAATCTTATGCATCCAATAGGTGTGTTTATGTCATTGGATTAACATGTAGGTCATTTTCGTCCTCCCTAGGCTTATTCTTGTCCAATTAGGGTTTTTAACCAATCTTGTGCATCCAATAAGTTCATTTGTGTCATTGGATTAACATTTAGGTCATTTTCGTCCTCCCTAGGCTTATTCTTGTCCTATTACGGTTTTTAACAAACCTTGTGCTTCCAATAGGTGTGTTTGTGTTATTGGATTAACATTTAGGTCCTTTTCGTCCTCCCAAGGCTTATTCTTGTCCAATTAGGGTTTTTAACCAATCTTGTGCATCCAATAGGTGTGTTTGAGTCATTGGATTAACATTTTGGTCATTTTCGTCCTCCCTAGGCTTATTCCTATCCAATTAGGGTTTTTAACAAACCTTGTGCTTCCAATAAGTTCATTTTTGTCATTGGAGGAACATATAGGTCATTTTCGTCCTCCCTATGCTTATTCTTGTCCAATTAGGGTTTTTAACCAATCTTGTGCATCCAATAAGTTCATTTGTGTCATTAGATGTACATTTAGGTCATTTTCGTCCTCCCTATGTTTATTCTTGTCCAATTAGTGTTTTTAACCAATCTTGTGCATCCAGTAAGTTCATTTGTGTCATTGGAGGAACATATAGGTCATTTTTGTCCTCCCTAGGCTTATTCTTGTCCAATTAGGGTTTTTAACTAATCTTTTGCATCCAATAGGTGTGTTTATAACATTGGATTAACATTTAGGTCATTTTCGTCCTCCCTAGGCTTATTCTTGTCCAATTAGGGTTTTTAACCAATCTTGTGCATCCAATAAGTTCATTTGTGTCATTGGATTAACATTTAGGTCATTTTCGTCCTCCCTAGGCTTATTCTTGTCCTATTAGGGTTTTTAACAAACCTTGTGCTTCCAATAGGTGTGTTTGTGTCATTGGATTAACATTTAGGTCATCTTCGTCCTCCCTAGGCTTATTCTTGTCCAATTAGGGTTTTTAACCAATCTTGTGCATCCAATAGGTGTGTTTGTGTCATTGGATTAACATTTAGGTCATTTTCGTCCTCCCTAGGCTTATTCTTGTCCAATTAGGGTTTTTAACCAATCTTGTGCATCCAATAGGTGTGTTTGTGTCATTGGATGTACATTTAGGTCATTTTCGTCCTCTCTAGGCTTATTCTTGTCCAATTAAGGTTTTTAACCAATCTTGTGCATCCAATAGGTGTGTTTGTGTCATTGGATGTACATTTTGGTCATTTTCGTCCTCCCTAAGCTTATTCTTGTCCAATTAGGGTTTTTAACCAATCTTGTGCATCCAATAAGTTCATTTGTGTCATTGGAGGAACATATAGGTCATTTTCGTCCTCCCTAGGCTTATTCTTGTCCAATTAGGGTTTTTAACTAATCTTGTGCATCCAATAGGTGTGTTTGTGTCATTGGATGTACATTTAGGTCATTTTCGTCCTCCCTAAGCTTATTCTTGCCCAATTAGGGTTTTTAACCAATCTTGTGCATCCAATAAGTTCATTTGTGTCATTGGAGGAACATATAAGTCACTTTCGTCCTCCCTAGGCTTATTCTTGTTCAATTAGGGTTTTTAACCATCTTGTGCATCCAATAGGTGTGTTTGTGTCATTAGATTAATATTTAGGTCATTTTCGTCCTCCCTAGGCTTATTCTTGACCAATAACGGTTTTTAACCAATCTTGTGCATCCAATAGGTGTGTTTGTGTCATTGGATGTACATTTAGGTCATTTTCGTCCTCCTTAGGCTTATTCTTGTCCAATTAGGGTTTTTAACCAATATTGTGCATCCAATAAGTTCATTTGTGTCATTGGAGGAACATAGAGGTCATTTTCGTCCTCCCTAGGCTTATTCTTATCCAATTAGGGTTTTTAACCATCTTGTGCATCCAATAGGTGTGTTTGTGTCATTGGATTAACATTTAGGTCATTTTCGTCCTCCCTAGCCTTATTCTTGTCCAATTAAGGTTTTTAACCATTCTTGTGCATCCAATAGGTGTGTTTGTGTCATTGGATGAACATTTAGGTCATTTGCGTCCTCCCTAGGCTTATTCTTGTCCAATTAGGGTTTTTAACCATCTTGTGCATCCAATAGGTGTGTTTGTGTCATTGGATTAACATTTAGGTCATTTTCGTCCTCCCTTGGCTTATTCTTGTCCAATTAAGGTTTTTAACCAATCTTGTGCATCCAATAAGTTCATTTGTGTCATTGGAGGAACATATAGGTCATTTTCGTCCTCCCTAGGCTTATTCTTGTCCAATTAGGGTTTTTAACCAATCTTGTGCATCCAATAAGTTCATTTGTGTCATTGGAGGAACATATAGGTCATTTTCGTCCTCCCAAGGCTTATTCTTCTCCAATTAGGGTTTTTACCCAATCTTGTGCATCCAATAAGTTCATTTGTGTCATTGGATAAACATTTAGTTCATTTTCGTCCTCCCTAGGCTTATTCTTGTCCAATTAGGGTTTTTAACCAATCTTGTGCATCCAATAGGTGTGTTTGTGTCATTGGATTAACATTTAGGTCATTTTCGTCCTCCCTAGGCTTATTCTTGTCCAATTAGGGTTTTTAACCAATCTTGTGCATCCAATAGGTGTGTTTGTGTAATTGGATGATCAATTAGGTCATTTTCGTCCTCCCTAGGCATATTCTTGTCCAATTAGGGTTTTTAACCAATCTTGTGCATCCAATAGGTGTGTTTGTGTCATTGGATGATCAATTAGGTTATTTTCGTCCTCCCAAGACATATTGTTGTCCAATTAGGATTTTTAACCAATCTTGTGCATCCAATAGGTGTGTTTGTGTCATTGGATGATCAATTAGGTCATTTTCGTCCTCCCTAGGCTTATTCTTGTCCAATTAGGGTTTTTAACCAATCTTGTGCATCCAATAAGTTCATTTGTATCATTGGATTAACATTTAGGTCATTTTCGTCCTCCCTAGGCTTATTCTTGTCCAATTAGGGTTTTTAACCAATCTTGTGCATCCAATAAGTTCATTTGTGTCATTGGATTAACATTTAGGTCATTTTCGTCCTCCCTAGGCTTATTCTTGTCCAATTAGGGTTTTTAACCAATCTTTTGCTTCCAATAGGTGTGTTTGTGATATTGGATGATCACTTAGGTCATTTTCGTCCTCACTAGGCTTATTCTTGTCCAATTAGGGTTTTTAACCAATCTTGTGCATCCAATAGGTGTGTTTGTGTCATTGGATGATCAATTAGGTCATTTTCGTCCTCCCTAGGCTTATTCTTGTCCAATTAGGATTTTTTACCAATCTTGTACATCCAATAAGTTCATTTGTGTCATTGGATTAACATTTAGGTCATTTTCGTCCTCCCTAGGCATATTCTTGTCCAATTAGGGTTTTTAACCAATCTTGTGCATCCAATAGGTGTGTTTGTGTCATTGGATGATCAATTAGGTTATTTTCGTCCTCCCTAGGCTTATTCTTGTCCAATTAGGGTTTTTAACTAATCTTGTGCATCCAATAAGTTCATTTGTTTCATTGGATGATCAATTAGGTCATTTTCGTCCTCCTTAGGCATATTCTTGTCCAATTAGGGTTTTTAACCAATCTTGTGCATCCAATAGGTGTGTTTGGGTCATTGGATGATCAATTAGGTCATTTTCGTCCTCCCTAGGCTTATTCTTGTCCAATTAGGATTTTTAACCAATCTTTTACATCCAATAAGTTCATTTGTGTTATTGGATTAACATTTAGGTCATATTCGTCCTCCCTAGGCATATTCTTGTCCAATTAGGGTTTTTAACACATCTTGTGCATCCAATAGGTGTGTTTGTGTCATTGGATGATCAATTAGGTCATTTTCGTCCTCCCTAGGCTTATTCTTGTCCAAATAGGGTTTTTAACCAATCTTGTGCATCCAATAGGTGTGTTTGTGTCATTGGATTAACATTTAGGTCATTTTCGTCCTCCCTAGGCTTATTCTTGTCCAATTAGGGTTTTTAACCAATCTTGTGCATCCAATAGGTGTGTTTGTGTCATTGGATTAACATTTAGGTCATTTTCGTCCTCCCTAGGCTTATTCTTGTCCAATTAGGGTTTTTAACCAATCTGGAGCATCCAATAAGTTCATTTGTGTCATTGGAGGATCATATAGGTCATTTTCGTCCTCCCTAGGCTTATTCTTGTCCAATTAGGGTTTTTAACTAATCTTATGCATCCAATAGGTGTGTTTATGTCATTGGATTAACATTTAGGTCATTTTCGTCCTCCCTAGGCTTATTCTTGTCCAATTAGGGTTTTTAACCAATCTTGTGCATCCAACAAGTTCATTTGTGTCATTGGATTAACATTTAGGTCATTTTCGTCCCCCTAGGCTTATTTTTGTCCTATTAGGGTTTTTAACAAACCTTGTGCTTCCAATAGGTGTGTTTGTGTTATTGGATTAACATTTAGGTCATTTTCGTCCTCCCTAGGCTTATTCTTGTCCAATTAGGGTTTTTAACTAATCTTATGCATCCAATAGGTGTGTTTATGTCATTGGATTAACATGTAGGTCATTTTCGTCCTCCCTAGGCTTATTCTTGTCCAATTAGGGTTTTTAACCAATCTTGTGCATCCAATAAGTTCATTTGTGTCATTGGATTAACATTTAGGTCATTTTCGTCCTCCCTAGGCTTATTCTTGTCCTATTAGGGTTTTTAACAAACCTTGTGCTTCCAATAGGTGTGTTTGTGTTATTGGATTAACATTTAGGTCCTTTTCGTCCTCCCTAGGCTTATTCTTGTCCAATTAAGGTTTTTAACCAATCTTGTGCATCCAATAGGTGTGTTTGAGTCATTGGATTAACATTTTGGTCATTTTCGTCCTCCCTAGGCTTATTCCTATCCAATTAGGGTTTTTAACAAACCTTGTGCTTCCAATAAGTTCATTTTTGTCATTGGAGGAACATATAGGTCATTTTCGTCCTCCCTATGCTTATTCTTGTCCAATTAGGGTTTTTAACCAATCTTGTGCATCCAATAAGTTCATTTGTGTCATTAGATGTACATTTAGGTCATTTTCGTCCTCCCTATGCTTATTCTTGTCCAATTAGGGTTTTTAACCAATCTTGTGCATCCAATAAGTTCATTTGTGTCATTGGAGGAACATTTAGGTCATTTTTGTCCTCCCTAGGCTTTTTCTTGTCCAGTTAGGGTTTTTAACCAATCTTGTGCATCCAATAGGTGTGTTTATGTCATTGGATTAACATTTAGGTCATTTTCGTCCTCCCTAGGCTTATTCTTGTCCAATTAGAGTTTTTAACCAATCTTGTGCATCCAATAGGTGTGTTTGTGTCATTGGATTAACATTTAGGTCATTTTCGTCCTCCCTAGGTTATTCTTGTCCAATTAGGGTTTTTAACCAATCTTGTGCATCCAATAGGTGTGTTTGTGTCATTGGATTAACATTTAGGTCATTATCGTCCTCCCAAGTCTTATTCTTGTCCAATTAGGGTTTTTAACCAATCTTGTGCATCCAATAGGTGTGTTTGTGTCGTTGGATTAACATTTAGGTCATTTTCGTCCTCTCAAGGCTTATTCTTGTCCAATTATGGTTTTTAACCAATCTTGTGCATCCAATAAGTTCATTTGTGTCATTGGAGGAACATATAGGTCATTTTCGTCCTCCCTAGGCTTATTCTGGTCCAATTAGGGTTTTTAACCAATCTTGGGTATCCAATAGGTGTGTTTGTGTCATTGGATGTCAATTTAGGTCATTTTCGTCCTCCTAAGGCTTATTCTTGTCCAGTTAGGGTTTTTAACCAATCTTGTGCATCCAATAGGTGAGTTTGTGTCATTGGATGTACATTTAGGTCATTTTCGTCCTCCCTAAGCTTATTCTTGTCCAATTAGGGTTTTTAACCAATCTTGTGCATCCAATAAGTTCATTTGTGTCATTGGAGGAACATATAGGTCATTTTCGTCCACCCTAGGCTTATTCTTGTCCAATTAGGGTTTTTAACTAATCTTGTGCATCCAATAGGTGTGTTTATAAGATTGGATTAACATTTAGGTCTTTTTCGTCCTCCCTAGGCTTATTCTTGTCCAATTAGGGTTTTTAACCAATCTTGTGCATCCAATAAGTTCATTTGTGTCATTGGATTAACATTTAGGTCATTTTCGTCCTCCCTAGGCTTATTCTTGTCCTATTAGGGTTTTTAACAAACCTTGTGCTTCCAATAGGTGTGTTTGTGTCATTGGATTAACATTTAGGTCATTTTCGTCCTCCCTAGGCTTATTCTTAACCAATTAGGGTTTTTAACCAATCTTGTGCATCCAATAGGTGTGTTTGAGTCATTGGATTAACATTTAGGTCATTTTCGTCCTCCCTAGGCTTATTCTTATCCAATTAGGCTTTTTAATAAATCTTGTGCATCCAATAAGTTCATTTGTGTCATTGGATAAACATTTAGCTCTTTTTCGTCCTCCCTAGGCTTATTCTTGTCCAATTAGGGTTTTTAACCAATCTTGTGCATCCAATAGGTGTGTTTGTGTCATTGGATTAACATTTAGGTCATTTTCGTCCTCCCTAGGCTTATTCTTGTCCAATTAGGGTTTTTAACCAATCTTGTGCATCCAATAGGTGTGTTTGTGTCATTGGATTAAGATTTAGGTCATTTTCGTCCTCCCTAGGCTTATTCTTGTCCAATTAGGGTTTTTAACCAATCTTGTGCATCCAATAGGTGTGTTTTTGTCATTGGATTAACATTTAGGTCATTTTCGTCCTCCCTAGGCTTATTCTTGTCCAATTAGGGTTTTTAATTAATCTTGTGCATCCAATAGGTGTGTTTATGTCATTGGATTAACTTTTAGGTCATTTTCGTCCTCCCTAGGCTTATTCTAATCCAATTAGGGTTTTTAACAAATCTTGTGAATCACAGAAGTTCATTTGGGTCATTGGATAAACATTTATGTCATTTTTGTCCTCCCTAGGCTTATTCTTGTCCAATTAGGGTTTTTAACCATTCATGTGCATCCAATAGGTGTGTTTGTGTCATTGGATTAACATTTAGGTCATTTTCGTCCTCCCTAGGCTTATTCTTGTCCAATTAGGGTTTTTAACCAATCTTGTGCATCCAATAGGTGTGTTTGTGTCATTGGATGTACATTTAGGTCATTTTCGTTCTCCCTAGGCTTATTCTTGTCCAATTAGGGTTTTTAACCAATCTTGTGCATCCAATAGGTGTGTTTGTTTCATTGGATTAACATTTAGGTCATTTTCGTCCTCCCTAGGCTTATTCTTGTCCAATTAGGGTTTTTAACCAATCTTGTACATACAATAAGTTCATTTGTGTCATTGGAGAAACATATAGGTCATTTTCTTCCTCCCTAGGCTTATTCTTGTCCAATTAGGGTTTTTAACCAATCTTGTGCATCCAATAGGTGTGTTTGTGTCATTGGATTAACATTTAGGTCATTTTCGTCCTCCCTAGGCTTATTCTTGTCCAATTAGGGTTTTTAACCAATCTGGAGCATCCAATAAGTTCATTTGTGTCATTGGAGGATCATATAGGTCATTTTCGTCCTCCCTAGGCTTATTCTTGTCCAATTAGGGTTTTTAACTAATCTTATGCATCCAATAGGTGTGTTTATGTCATTGGATTAACATTTAGGTCATTTTCGTCCTCCCTAGGCTTATTCTTGTCCAATTAGGGTTTTTAACCAATCTTGTGCATCCAACAAGTTCATTTGTGTCATTGGATTAACATTTAGGTCATTTTCGTCCCCCTAGGCTTATTTTTGTCCTATTAGGGTTTTTAACAAACCTTGTGCTTCCAATAGGTGTGTTTGTGTTATTGGATTAACATTTAGGTCATTTTCGTCCTCCCTAGGCTTATTCTTGTCCAATTAGGGTTTTTAACTAATCTTATGCATCCAATAGGTGTGTTTATGTCATTGGATTAACATGTAGGTCATTTTCGTCCTCCCTAGGCTTATTCTTGTCCAATTAGGGTTTTTAACCAATCTTGTGCATCCAATAAGTTCATTTGTGTCATTGGATTAACATTTAGGTCATTTTCGTCCTCCCTAGGCTTATTCTTGTCCTATTAGGGTTTTTAACAAACCTTGTGCTTCCAATAGGTGTGTTTGTGTTATTGGATTAACATTTAGGTCCTTTTCGTCCTCCCTAGGCTTATTCTTGTCCAATTAAGGTTTTTAACCAATCTTGTGCATCCAATAGGTGTGTTTGAGTCATTGGATTAACATTTTGGTCATTTTCGTCCTCCCTAGGCTTATTCCTATCCAATTAGGGTTTTTAACAAACCTTGTGCTTCCAATAAGTTCATTTTTGTCATTGGAGGAACATATAGGTCATTTTCGTCCTCCCTATGCTTATTCTTGTCCAATTAGGGTTTTTAACCAATCTTGTGCATCCAATAAGTTCATTTGTGTCATTAGATGTACATTTAGGTCATTTTCGTCCTCCCTATGCTTATTCTTGTCCAATTAGTGTTTTTAACCAATCTTGTGCATCCAGTAAGTTCATTTGTGTCATTGGAGGAACATATAGGTCATTTTTGTCCTCCCTAGGCTTATTCTTGTCCAATTAGGGTTTTTAACTAATCTTTTGCATCCAATAGGTGTGTTTATAACATTGGATTAACATTTAGGTCATTTTCGTCCTCCCTAGGCTTATTCTTGTCCAATTAGGGTTTTTAACCAATCTTGTGCATCCAATAAGTTCATTTGTGTCATTGGATTAACATTTAGGTCATTTTCGTCCTCCCTAGGCATCTTCTTGTCCAATTAGGGTTTTTAACCAATCTTGTGCATTCAATAGGTGTGTTTGTGTCATTGGATGATCAATTAGGTCATTTTCGTCCTCCCTAGGCTTATTCTTGTCCAATTAGGGTTTTTAACCAATCTTGTGCATCCAATAGGTGTGTTTGTGTCATTGGATGATCAATTAGGTCATTTTCGTCCTCCCTAGGCTTATTCTTGTCCAATTAGGGTTTTTAACCAATCTTGTGCATCCAATAGGTGTGTTTGTGTCATTGGATGATCAATTAGGTCATTTTCGTCCTTTCTATGCTTATTTTTGTCCAATTAGGGTTTTTAAGCAATCTTGTGCATCCAATAAGTTCATTTGTGTCATTGGATGATCAATTAGGTCATTTTCGTCCTCCCTAGGCATATTCTTGTCCAACTAGGGTTTCTAACCAATCTTGTGCTTCCAATAGATGTGTTTGTGTCATTGGATGATCAATTAGGTCATTTTCGTCCTCCCTAGGCTTATTCTTGTCCAATTAGGGTTTTTAACCAATCTTGTGCATCCAATAGGTGTGTTTGTGTCATTGGATGATCAATTAGGTCATTTTCGTCCTCCCTAGGCTTATTCTTGTCCAATTAGGGTTTTTAACCAATCTTGTGCATCCAATAGGTGTGTTTGTGTCATTGGATGATCAATTAGGTCATTTTCGTCCTCCCTAGGCATATTCTTGTCTAATTAAGGTTTTTAACCAATCTTGTGCATCCAATAGGTGTGTTTGTGTCATTGGATGATCAATTAGGTCATTTTCGTCCTCCCTAGGCATATTCTTGTCCAATTAGGGTTTTTAACCAATCTTGTGCATCCAATAGGTGTGTTTGTGTCATTGGATGATCAATTAAGTCATTTTCGTCCTCCCTAGACTTATTCTTGTGCAATTAGGGTTTTTAACCAATCTTGTACATCTAATAAGTTCATTTGTGTCATTGGATTAACATTTAGGTCATTTTCGTCCTCCCTAGGCATATTCTTGTCCAATTAGGGTTTTTAACCCATCTTGTGCATCCAATAGGTGTGTTTGTGTCATTGGATGATCAATTAGGTCATTTTCGTCCTCCCTAGGCTTATTCTTGTCCAATTAGGATTTTTTACCAATCTTGTACATCCAATAAGTTCATTTGTGTCATTGGATTAACATTTAGGTCATTTTCGTCCTCCCTAGGCATATTCTTGTCCAATTAGGGTTTTTAACCAATCTTGTGCATCCAATAGGTGTGTTTGTGTCATTGGATGATCAATTAGGTTATTTTCGTCCTCCCTAGGCTTATTCTTGTCCAATTAGGGTTTTTAACTAATCTTGTGCATCCAATAAGTTCATTTGTTTCATTGGATGATCAATTAGGTCATTTTCGTCCTCCTTAGGCATATTCTTGTCCAATTAGGGTTTTTAACCAATCTTGTGCATCCAATAGGTGTGTTTGGGTCATTGGATGATCAATTAGGTCATTTTCGTCCTCCCTAGGCTTATTCTTGTCCAATTAGGATTTTTAACCAATCTTTTACATCCAATAAGTTCATTTGTGTTATTGGATTAACATTTAGGTCATATTCGTCCTCCCTAGGCATATTCTTGTCCAATTAGGGTTTTTAACACATCTTGTGCATCCAATAGGTGTGTTTGTGTCATTGGATGATCAATTAGGTCATTTTCGTCCTCCCTAGGCTTATTCTTGTCCAAATAGGGTTTTTAACCAATCTTGTGCATCCAATAGGTGTGTTTGTGTCATTGGATTAACATTTAGGTCATTTTCGTCCTCCCTAGGCTTATTCTTGTCCAATTAGGGTTTTTAACCAATCTTGTGCATCCAATAGGTGTGTTTGTGTCATTGGATTAACATTTAGGTCATTTTCGTCCTCCCTAGGCTTATTCTTGTCCAATTAGGGTTTTTCACCAATCTTGTGCATTCAATAGGTGTGTTTATGTCATTGGATTAACATTTAGGTAATTTTCGTCCTCCCTAGGCTTATTCTTGTCCAATTAGGGTTTTTAACCAATCTTGTGCATCCAATAGGTGTGTTTGTGTCATTGGATTAACATTTAGGTCATTTTCGTCCTCCCTAGGCTTATTCTTGTCCAATTAGGGTTTTTAACAAATCGTGTGCATCCAATAAGTTCATTTGTGTCATTGGATAAACATTTAGGTCATTTTCGTCCTCCCTAGGCTTATTCTTGTCCAATTAGGGTTTTTAACCAATCTTGTGCATCCAATAGGTGTGTTTGTGTCATTGGATTAACATTTCGGTCATTTTCGTACTACCAAGGCTTATTCTTGTCCAATTAGGGTTTTTAACCAATCTTGTGCGTCCAATAAGTTCATTTGTGTCATTGGAGGAACATATAGGTCATTTTCGTCCTCCCTAGGCTTATTCATGTCCAATTATGGTTTTTAACCAATCTTGTGCATCCAATAAGTTCATTTGTGTCATTGGACGAACATATAGGTCATTTTCGTCCTCCCTAGACTTATATATAGGTCATTTTCGTCCTCCCTAGGCTTATTCGTGTCCAATTAGGGTTTTTAACCAATCTTGTGCAACCAATAAGTTCATCTGTGTCATTGGACGAACATATAGGTCATTTTCGTCCTCCCTAGGCTTATTCTTGTCCAATTAGGGTTTTTAACAAATCTTGAGCATCCAATAGGTGTGTTTGTGTCATTGGATGTACATTTAGGTCATTTTCGTCCTACCTAGGCTTATTCTTGTCCAATTAGTGTTTTTAACCAATCTTGTGCATCCAATAAGTTCATTTGTGTCATTGGAGGAACATATAGGTCATTTTCGTCCTCCCTAGGCTTATTCTTGTCCAATTAGGGTTTTTAACCAATCTTGTGCATCCAATAGGTGTGTTTGTGTCATTGGATTAACATTTAGGTCATTTTCGTACTACCAAGGCTTATTCTTGTCCAATTAGGGTTTTTAACCAATCTTGCGCATCCAATAAGTTCATTTGTGTCATTGGAGGAACATATAGGTCATTTTCGTCCTCCCTAGGCTTATTCTTGTCCAATTAGGGTTTTTAACCAATCTTGTGCATCCAATAAGTTCATTTGTGTCATTGGAGGAACATATAGGTCATTTTCGTCCTCGCTAGGCTTATTCTTGTCCAATTAGGGATTTTAACCAATCTTGTGCATCCAATAGGTGTGTTTGTGTCATTGGATGTACATTTAGTTCATTTTCGTCCTCCCTAGGCTTATTCTTGTCCAATTAGGCTTTTTAATAAATCTTGTGCATCCAATAAGTTCATTTGTGTCATTGGATAAACATTTAGCTCTTTTTCGTCCTCCCTAGGCTTATTCTTGTCCAATTAGGGTTTTTAACCAATCTTGTGCATCCAATAGGTGTGTTTGTGTCATTGGATTAACATTTAGGTCATTTTCGTCCTCCCTAGGCTTATTCTTGTCCAATTAGGGTTTTTAACCAATCTTGTGCATCCAATAGGTGTGTTTGTGTCATTGGATGTACATTTAGGTCATTTTCGTCCTCTCTAGCTTTATTCTTGTCCAATTAGGGTTTTTAACCAATCTTGTGCATCCAATAAATGAGTTTGTGTCATTGGATTAACATTTAGGTCATTTTCGTACTACCAAGGCTTATTCTTGTCCAATTAGGGTTTTTAACCAATCTTGTGCATCCAATAAGTTCATTTGTGTCATTGGAGGAACTTATAGGTCATTTTCGTCCTCCCTAGGCTTATTCTTCTCCAATTAGGGTTTTTAACCAATCTTGTGCATCCAATAAGTTCATTTGTGTCATTGGATAAACATTTAGGTCATTTTCGTCCTCCCTAGGCTTATTTTTGTCCAATTAGGGTTTTTAACCAATCTTGTGCATCCAATAGGTGTGTTTGTGTCATTTGATTAACATTTAGGTCATTTTCGTCCTCCCTATGCTTATCCTTGTCCAATTAGGGTTTTTAACCAATCTTGTGCATCCAATAGGTGTGTTTGTGTCATTGGATTAACATTTAGGTCATTTTCGTACTACCAAGGCTTATTCTTGTCCAATTAGGGTTTTTAACCAATCTTGTGCATCCAATAAGTTCATTTGTGCCATTGGAGGAACATATAGGTCATTTTCGTCCTCCCTAGGCTTATTCTTCTCCAATTAGGGTTTTTAACCAATCTTGTGCATCCAATAAGTTCATTTGTGTCATTGGAGGAACATATAGGTCATTTTCGTCCTCCCTAGGCTTATTCTTCTCCAATTAGGGTTTTTAACCAATCTTGTGCATCCAATAAGTTCATTTGTGTCATTGGATAAACATTTAGGTCATTTCCGTCCTCCCTAGGCTTATTTTTGTCCAATTAGGGTTTTTAACCAATCTTGTGCATCCAATAGGTGTGTTTGTGTCATTTGATTAACATTTAGGTCATTTTCGTCCTCCCTAGGCTTATTCTTGTCCAATTAGGGTTTTTAACCAATCTTGTGCATCCAATAGGTGTGTTTGTGTCATTGGATGTACGTTTAGGTCATTTTCGTCCTCCCTAGGCTTTTTCTTGTCCAATTAGAGTTTTTAACCAATCTTGTGTATCTAATAAGTGTTTGTGTCATTGGATTAACATTTAGGTCATTTTCGTACTACCAAGGCTTATTCTTGTCCAATTAGGGTTTTTAACCAATCTTGTGCATCCAATAAGTTCATTTGTGTCATTGGAGGAACATATAGGTCATTTTCGTCCTCCCGAGGCTTATTCTTCTCCAATTAGGGTTTTTAACCAGTCTTGTGCATCCAATAAGTTCATTTGTCTAATTACGGTTTTTAACCAATCTTGTGCATCCATTAGGTGTGTTTGTGTCATTGGATTAACATTTAGGTCATTTTCGTACTACCAAGGCTTATTCTTGTCCAATTAGGGTTTTTAACCAATCTTGTGCATCCAATAGGTGTGTTTGTGTCATTGGATTAACATTTAGGTCATTTTCGTACTACCAAGGCTTATTCTTGTCCAATTAGGGTTTTTAACCAATCTTGTGCATCCAATAAGTTCATTAGTGTCATTGGAGGAACATATAGGTCATTTTCGTCCTCCCTAGGCTTATTCTTCTCCAATTAGGGTTTTTAACCAATCTTGTGCATCCAATAAGTTTATTTGTGTCATTGGAGGAACTTATAGGTCATTTTCGTCCTCCCTATGCTTATTCTTCTCCAATTAGGGTTTTTAACCAATCTTGTGCATCCAATAAGTTCATTTGTGTCATTGGATAAACATTTAGGTCATTTTCGTCCTCCCTAGGCTTATTTTTGTCCAATTAGGGTTTTTAACCAATCTTGTGCATCCAATAGGTGTGTTTGTGTCATTGGATTAACATTTAGGTCATTTTCGTACTACCAAGGCTTATTCTTGTCCAATTAGGGTTTTTAACCAATCTTGTGCATCCAATAAGTTCATTTGTGTCATTGGAGGAACATATAGGTCATTTTCGTCCTCCCTAGGCTTATTCTTCTCCAATTAGGATTTTTAACCAATCTTGTGCATCCAATAAGTTCATTTGTGTCATTGGAGGAACTTATAGGTCATTTTCGTCCTCCCTAGGCTTATTCTTCTCCAATTAGGGTTTTTAACCAATCTTGTGCATCCAATAGGTGTGTTTGTGTCATTGGATTAACATTTAGGTCATTTTCGTCCTCCCTAGGCTTATTCTTGTCCAATTAGGGTTTTTAACCAATCTTGTGCATCCAATAGGTGTGTTTGTGTCATTAGATGTACATTTAGGTCATTTTCGTCCTCCCTAGGCTTATTCTTGTCCAATTAGGGTTTTTAACCAATCTTGTGCATCCAATAGGTGTTTTGAGTCATTGGATTAACATTTAGGTCATTTTCGTCCTCCCTAGGCTTATTCTTGTCAAATTAGGGTTTTTAACAAACCTTATGCTTCCAATAAGTTCATTTTTGTCATTGGAGGAACATATAGGTCATTTTCGTCCTCCCTAGGCTTATTCTTGTCCAATTAGGGTTTTTAACCAATCTTGTGCATCCAATAGGTGTGTTTGTGTCATTGGATTAACATTTAGGTCATTTTCGTCCTCCCTAGGCTTATTCCTGTCCAATTAGGGTTTTTTAACAAATCTTGTGCATCCAATAAGTTCATTTGTGTCATTGGACGAACATATAGGTCATTTTCGTCCTCCCTAGGCTTATTCTTGTCTAATTAGGGTTTTTAATCAATCTTGTGCATCCAATAGGTGTGTTTGTGTCATTGGATGTACATTTAGGTCATTTTCGTCCTCACTAGGCTTATTCTTGTCCAATTAGGGTTTTTAACCAATCTTGTGCATCCAATAAGTTCATTTGTGTCATTGGAGGAACATATAGGTCATTTTCGTCCTCCCTAGGCTTATTCTTGTCCAATTAGGGTTTTTAACCAATCTTGTGCATCCAATAAGTTCATTTGTGTCATTGGATGTACATTTAGGTCATTTTCGTCCTCCCTAGGCTTATTCTTTTTCCAATTAGGGTTTTTAACCAATCTTGTGCATCCAATAAGTTCATTTGTGTCATTGGAGGAACATATAGGTCATTTTCGTCCTCCCTAGGCTTATTCTTGTCCAATTAGGGTTTTTAACCAATCTTTTGCATCCAATAGGTTTGTTTGTGTCATTGGATTAAAATTTAGGTCATTTTCTTCCTCCCTAGGCTTATTCTTGTCCAATTAGGGTTTTTAACCAATCTTGTGCATCCAATAGATGT
>JBBPBR010000782.1:241254-329915 GCA_037974775.1 Cicer pinnatifidum
TTTGTGTCATTGGATGTACATTTAGGTCATTTTCGTCCTCCCTAGGCTTATTCTTTTTCCAATTAGGGTTTTTAACCAATCTTGTGCATCCAATAAGTTCATTTGTGTCATTGGAGGAACATATAGGTCATTTTCGTCCTCCCTAGGCTTATTCTTGTCCAATTAGGGTTTTTAACCAATCTTTTGCATCCAATAGGTTTGTTTGTGTCATTGGATTAAAATTTAGGTCATTTTCTTCCTCCCTAGGCTTATTCTTGTCCAATTAGGGTTTTTAACCAATCTTGTGCATCCAATAGATGTCTTTGTGTCATTGGATGTACATTTAGGTCATTTTCGTCCTCCCTAGGCTTATTCTTGTCCAATTAGGGTTTTTAACCAATCTTTTGCATCCAATAGGTGTGTTTGTGTCGTTGGATTAACATTTAGGTCATTTTCTTCCTCCCTAGGCTTATTCTTGTCCAATTAAGGTTTTTAACCAATCTTGTGCATCCAATAGGTGTGTTTGTGTCATTGGATTAACATTTAGGTCATTTTCGTCCTCCCTAGGCTTATTCTTGTCCAATTAGGGTTTTTAACCAATCTTGTGCATCCAATAGGTGTGTTTGTGTCATTGGATGTACATTTAGGTCATTTTCGTCCTCCTTAGGCTTATTCTTGTCCAATTAGGGTTTTTAAGCAATCTTGTGCATCCAATAAGTTCATTTGTGTCGTTAGATGTACATTTAGGTCATTTTCGTCCTGCCTAGGCTTATTCTTGTCCAATTAGGGTTTTTAACCAATCTTGTGCATCCAATAAGTGTGTTTGTGTCATTGGATTAACATTTAGGTCATTTTCGTCCTCCCTAGGCTTATTCTTGTCCAATTAGGGTTTTTAACCAATCTTGTGCATCCAATAGGTGTGTTTGTGTCATTGGATGTACATTTAGGTCATTTTCGTCATCCCTAGGCTTATTCTTGTCCAATTAGGGTTTTAACCAATCTTGTGCATTCAATAGGTGTGTTTGTGTCATTGGATTAACATTTAGGTCATTTTCGTCGTCCCTAGGCTTATTCTTGTCCAATTAGAGTTTTTAACAAATTTTGTGCATCCAATATGTTCATTTGTGTCATTGGAGGAACATATAGGTCATTTTCGTCCTCCCTAGGCTTATTCTTGTCCAATTAGGGTTTTTAACCAATCTTGTGCATCCAATAGGTGTGTTTGTGTCATTGGATTAACATTTAGGTCATTTTCGTCCTCCCTAGGCTTATTCTTGTCCAATTAGGGTTTTTAACCAATCTTGTGCATCCAATAGGTGTGTTTGTGTCATTGGATGTACATTTAGGTCATTTTCGTCCTCCCTAGGGTTATTCTTGTCCAATTAGGGTTTTTAACCAATCTTGTGCATCCAATAGGTGTGTTTGTGTCATTGGATTAACATTTAGGTCATTTTCGTACTACCAAGGCTTATTCTTGTCCAATTAGGGTTTTTAACCAATCTTGCGCATCAAATAAGTTCATTTGTGTCATTGGAGGAACATATAGGTCATTTTCGTCCTCCCTAGGCTTATTCTTGTCCAATTATGGTTTTTAACCAATCTTGTGCTTCCAATAAGTTCATTTGTGTCATTGGAGGAACATATAGGTCATTTTCGTCCTCGCTAGGCTTATTGTTGTCCAATTAGGGTTTTTAACCAATCTTGTGCATCCAATAGGTGTGTTTGTGTCATTGGATTAACATTTAGGTCATTTTCGTCCTACCTAGGCTTATTCTTGTCCAATTACGGTTTTTAACCAATCTTGTGCATCCAATAGGTATGTTTGTG
The DNA here is from genome assembly GCA_037974775.1 of Cicer pinnatifidum. Taxonomy (NCBI): domain Eukaryota; kingdom Viridiplantae; phylum Streptophyta; class Magnoliopsida; order Fabales; family Fabaceae; genus Cicer; species Cicer pinnatifidum. The sequence goes on from JBBPBR010000782.1 coordinate 243,061, forward strand.
TCATTGGATGTACATTTAGGTCATTTTCGTCCTCCCTAGGCTTATTCTTGTCCTATTAGGGTTTTTAACCAATCTTGTGCATCCAATAGGTGTGTTTGTGTCATTGGATGTACATTTAGGTCATTTTCGTCCTCCCTAGGCTTATTCTTGTCCAATTAGGGTTTTTAACCAATCTTGTGCATCCAATAGGTGTGTTTGTGTCATTGGAGGAACATATAGGTCATTTTTGTTCTCCCTAGGCTTATTCTTGTCCAATTAGGGTTTTTAACCAATCTTGTGCATCCAATAAGTTCGTTTGTGTCATTAGATGTACATTTAGGTCATTTTCGTCCTCCCTAGGCTTATTCTTGTCCAATTAGGGTTTTTAACCAATCTTGTGCATCCAATAAGTTCATTTGTGTCATTGGAGGAACATATAGGTCATTTTCGTCCTCCCTAGGCTTATTCTTGTCCAATTAGGGTTTTTAACTAATCTTGTGCATCCAATAGGTGTGTTTATAACATTGGATTAACATTTAGGTCATTTTCGTCCTCCCTAGGCTTATTCTTGTCCAATTAGGGTTTTTAACCAATCTTGTGCATCCAATAAGTTCATTTGTGTCATTGGATTAACATTTAGGTCATTTTCGTCCTCCCTAGGCTTATTCTTGTCCAATTAGGGTTTTTAACCAATCTTGTGCATCCAATAGGTGTGTTTGTGTCATTGGATTAACATTTAGGTCATTTTCGTCCTCCCTAGGCTTATTCTTGTCCAATTAGGGTTTTTAACCAATCTTGTAAATCCAATATGTTCATTTGTGTCATTGGATGAACATTTAGGTCATTTTCGTCCTCCCTAGGCTTATTCTTGTCCAATTAGGGTTTCTAAACAATCTTGTGCATCCAATAGGTGTGTTTGTGTCATTGGATGAACATTTAGGTCATTTTCGTCCTCCCTAGGCTTATTCTTGTCCAATTAGGGTTTTTAACCAATCTTGTGCATCCAATAGGTGTGTTTGTGTCATTGGATGAACATTTAGGTCATTTTCGTCTTCCCTAGGCTTATTCTTGTCCAATTAGGGTTTTTAACCAATCTTGTGCATCCAATATGTTCATTTGTGTCATTGGATGAACATTTTTGTCATTTTCGTCCTCCCTAGGCTTATTCTTGTCCAATTAGGGTTTCTAAACAATCTTGTGCATCCAATAGGTGTGTTTGTGTCATTGGATGAACATTTAGGTCATTTTCGTCTTCCCTAGGCTTATTCTTGTCCAATTAGGGTTTTTAACCAATCTTGTGCATCCAATATGTTCATTTGTGTCATTGGATGAACATTTAGATCATTTTCGTCCTCCCTAGGCTTATTCTTGTCCAATTATGTTTTCTAAACAATCTTGTGCATCCAATAGGTGTGTTTGTGTCATTGGATGAACATTTAGGTCATTTTTGTCCTCCCTAGGCTTATTCTTGTCCAATTAGGGTTTTTAACCAATCTTGTGCATCCAATAAATTCATTTGTGTCATTGGATTAACATTTAGGTCATTTTCGTCCTCCCTAGGCTTATTCTTGTCCAATTAGGGTTTTTAACCAATCTTGTGCATCCAATAGGTGTGTTTGTGTCATTGGATGAACATTTAGGTCATTTTCGTCCTCCCTAGGCTTATTCTTGTCCAATTAGGGTTTCTAACCAATCTTGTGCATCCAATAAGTTCATTTGTGTCATTGGATGAATAGTTAGGTCATTTTCGTCCTCCTTGTGCTTATTCTTGTCCAATTAGGGTTTTTAACCAATCTTGTGCATCCAATAGGTGTGTTTGTGTCAATGGATGAACATTTAGGTCATTTTCGTCCTCCCTAGGCTTATTCTTGTCCAATTAGGGTTTTTAACCAATCTTGTGCATCCAATAAATTCAGTTGTGTCATTGGATTAACATTTAGGTCATTTTCGTCCTCCCTAGGCTTATTCTTGTCCAATTAGGGTTTTTAACCAATCTTGTGCATCCAATAGGTGTGTTTGTGTCATTGGATGAACATTTAGGTCATTTTCGTCCTCCCTAGGCTTATTCTTGTCCAATTAGGGTTTCTAACCAATCTTGTGCATCCAATAGGTGTATTTGTGTCATTGGATGAACATTTAGGTCATTTTCGTCCTCCCTAGGCTTATTCTTGTCCAATTAGGGTTTCTTACGAATCTTGTGCATCCAATAGGTGTATTTGTGTCATTGGACGGACATTTAGGTCATTTTCGTCCTCCCTAGGCTTATTCTTGTCCAATTAGGGTTTTTAAGCAATCTTGTGCATCCAATAAGTTCATTTGTGTCATTGGATGAACATTTAGGTCATTTTCGTCCTCCCTAGGCTTATTCTTGTCCAATTAGGGTTTTTAAGCAATCTTGCGCATCCAATAAGTTCATTTGTGTCATTGGATAAACATTTAGGTCATTTTCGTCCTCCCAAGGCTTATTCTTGTCCAATTAGGGTTTTTAACCAATCTTGTGCATCCAATAGGTGTGTTTGTGTCATTGGATGAACATTTAGGTCATTTTCGTCCTCCCTAGGCTTATTCTTGTCCAATTAGGGTTTCTAACCAATCTTGTGCATCCAATAGGTGTATTTGTGTCATTGGATGGACATTTACGTCATTTTCGTCCTCCCTAGGCTTATTCTTGTCTAATTAGGGTTTTTAAGCAATCTTGTGCATCCAATAAGTTCATTTGTGTTATCGGATGAACATTTAGGTCATTTTCGTCCTCCTTAGGCTTATTCTTGTCCAATTAGGGTTTTTAACCAATCTTGTGCATCCAATAGGTGTATTTGTGTCATTGGATGAACATTTAGGTCATTTTCGTCCTCCCTAGGCCTATTCTTGTCCAATTAGGGTTTTTAACCAATCTTGTGCATCCAATAGGTGTGTTTGTGTCATTGGATGAACATTTAGGTCATTTTCGTCCTCCCTAGGCTTATTCTTGTCCAATTAGGGTTTCTAACCAATCTTGTGCATCCAATAGGTGTATTTGTGTCATTGGATGGACATTTAGGTCATTTTCGTCCTCCCTAGGCTTATTCTTGTCCAATTAGGGTTTTTAACCAATCTTGTGCATCCAATAAGTTCATTTGTGTCATTGGATGAACATTTAGGTCATTTTCGTCTTCCCTAGGCATATTGTTGTCCAATTAGGGTTTTTAACCAATCTTGTGCATCCAATAGGTGTGTTTGTGTCATTGGATGAACATTTAGGTCATTTTCGTCCTCCCTAGGCTTATTCTTGTCCAATTAGGGTTTTTAACCAATCTTGTGCATCAAATAGGTGTGTTTGTGTCATTGGATTAACATTTAGGTCATTTTCGTCCTCCCTAGGCTTATTCTTGTCCAATTAGGGTTTTTAACCAATCTTGTGCATCCAATAGGTGTGTTTGTGTCATTGGATGTACATTTAGGTCATTTTCGTCCTCTCTAGGCTTATTCTTGTCCAATTAGGGTTTTTAACCAATCTTGTGCATCCAATAGGTGTGTTTGTGTCATTGGATTAACATTTAGGTCATTTTCGTACTACCAAGGCTTATTCTTGTCCAATTAGGGTTTTTAACCAATCTTGTGCATCCAATAGGTGTGTTTGTGTCATTGGATGTACATTTAGGTCATTTACGTCCTCCCTAGGCTTATTCTTGTCCAATTAGGGTTTTTAACCAATCTTGTGCATCCAATAGGTGTGTTTGTGTCATTGGATTAACATTTAGGTCATTTTCGTCCTCCCTAGGCTTATTCTTGTCCAATTAGGGTTTTTATCCAATCTTGTGCATCCAATATGTGTGTTTATGTCATTGGATTAACATTTAGGTCATTTTCGTCCTCCCAAGGCTTATTCTTGTCCAATTAGGGTTTTTAACCAATCTTGTGCATCCAATAAGTTCATTTGTGTCAATGGAGGAACATATAGGTCATTTTCGTCCTCCCTAGACTTATTCTTGTCCAATTAGGGTTTTTAACCAATCTTGTGCATCCAATAGGTGTGTTTGTTTCATTGGATGTACATATAGGTCGCTTTCCTCCTCCCTAGACTTATTCTTGTCCAATTAGGGTTTTTAACCAATCTTGCGCATCCAATAAGTTCATTTGTCTCATTGGAGGAACATATAGGTCATTTTTGTCCTCCCTAGGCTTATTCTTGTCCAATTAGGATTTTTAACCAATCTTGTGCATCCAATAGGTGTGTTTGTGTCATTGGATTAATATTTAGGTCATTTTCGTCCTCCCTAGGCTTATTCTTGTCCAATAAGGGTTTTTAACCAATCTAGTGCATCCATTAGGTGTGTTTGTGTCATTGGATTAACATTTAGGTCATTTTCGTCCTCCCTAGGCTTATTCTTGTCCAATTAGGGTTTTTAACCAATCTTGTGCATCCAATAGGTGTGTTTGTGTCATTGGATGTACATTTAGGTCATTTTCGTCCTCCCTAGGCTTATTCTTGTCCAATTAGGGTTTTTAACCAATCTTGTGCATCCAATAGGTGTGTTTGTGTCATTGGATTAACATATAGGTCATTTTCGTCCTCCCTAGACTTATTCTTGTCCAATTAGGGTTTTTAACCAATCTTGTGCATCCAATAGGTGTGTTTGTTTCATTGGATGTACATATAGGTCACTTTCCTCCTACCTAGACTTATTCTTGTCCAATTAGGGTTTTTAACCAATCTTGCGCATCCAATAAGTTCATTTGTCTCATTGGAGGAACATATAGGTCATTTTCGTCCTCCCTAGGCTTATTCTTGTCCAATTAGGGTTTTTAACCAATCTTGTGCATCCAATAGGTGTGTTTGTGTCATTGGATTAATATTTAGGTCATTTTCGTCCTCCCTAGGCTTATTCTTGTCCAATAAGGGTTTTTAACCAATCTTGTGCATCCAATAGGTGTGTTTGTGTCATTGGATGTACATTTAGGTCATTTTCGTCCTCCCTAGGCTTATTCTTGTCCAATTAGGGTTTTTAACCAATCTTGTGCATCCAATAGGTGTGTTTGTGTCATTGGATGTACATTTAGGTCATTTTCGTCATCCCTAGGCTTATTCTTGTCCAATTAGGGTTTTAACCAATCTTGTGCATTCAATAGGTGTGTTTGTGTCATTGGATTAACATTTAGGTCATTTTCGTCGTCCCTAGGCTTATTCTTGTCCAATTAGAGTTTTTAACAAATTTTGTGCATCCAATATGTTCATTTGTGTCATTGGAGGAACATATAGGTCATTTTCGTCCTCCCTAGGCTTATTCTTGTCCAATTAGGGTTTTTAACCAATCTTGTGCATCCAATAGGTGTGTTTGTGTCATTGGATTAACATTTAGGTCATTTTCGTCCTCCCTAGGCTTATTCTTGTCCAATTAGGGTTTTTAACCAATCTTGTGCATCCAATAGGTGTGTTGGTGTCATTGGATTAACATTTAGGTCATTTTCGTACTACCAAGGCTTATTCTTGTCCACTTAGGGTTTTTAACCAATCTTGTGCATCCAATAAGTTCATTTGTGTCATTGGAGTAACATATAGGTCGTTTTCGTCCTCCCTAGGCTTATTCTTTTCCAATTAGGGTTTTTAACCAATCTTGTGCATCCAATAAGTTCATTTGTGTCATTGGAGGAACATATAGGTCATTTTCGTCCTCCCTAGGCTTATTCTTGTCCAATTAGGGTTTTTAACCAATCTTGTGCATCCAATAGGTGTGTTTGTGTCATTGGATTAACATTTAGGTCATTTTCGTCCTCCCTAGGCTTATTCTGGTCCAATTAGGGTTTTTAACCAATCTTGTGCATCCAATAGGTGTGTTTGTGTCATTGGATTAACATTTAGGTCATTTTCGTCCTCCCTAGGCTTATTCTTGTCCAATAGGGTTTTTAACCAATCTTGTGCATCCAATAGGTGTGTTTGTGTCATTGGATTAACATTTAGGTCACTTTCGTCCTCCCAAGGCTTATTCTTGTCCAATTAATGTTTTTAACCAATCTTGTACATCCAATAAGTTCATTTGTGTCATTGGAGGAACATATAGGTCATTTTCGTCCTCCCTAGGCTTATTCTTGTCCAATTAGGGTTTTTAACCAATCTTGTGCATCCAATAGGTGTGTTTGTGTCATTGGATTAACATTTAGGTCATTTTCGTCCTCCCAAGGCTTATTCTTGTCCAATTAATGTTTTTAACCAATCTTGTGCGTCCAATAAGTTCATTTGTGTCATTGGAGGAACATATAGGTCATTTTCGTCCTCCCAAGGCTTTTTCTTGTCCAATAATGGTTTTTAACCAATCTTGTGCATCCAATAGGTGTGTTTGTGTCATTGGATTAACATTTAGGTCATATTCGTCCTCCCTAGGCTTATTCTTGTCCAATTAGGGTTTTTAACCAATCTTGTGCATCCAATAGGTGTGTTTGTGTCATTGGATTAACATTTAGGTCATTTTCGTCCTCCCTAGGCTTATTCTTGTCCAATTAGGGTTTTTAACCAATCTTGTGCATCCAATAGGTGTGTTTGTGTCATTGGATTAACATTTAGGTCATTTTCGTCCTCCCAAGGCTTATTCTTGTCCAATTAATGTTTTTAACCAATCTTGTGCATATAATAAGTTCATTTGTGTCATTGGAGGAACATATAGGTCATTTTCGTCCTCCCTAGGCTTATTCTTGTCCATTAATGGTTTTTAACCAATCTTGTGCATCCAATAGGTGTGTTTGTGTCATTGGATTAACGTTTAGGTCATTTTCGTCCTCCCAACGCTTATTCTTGTCCAGTTAGGGTTTTTAACCAATCATGTGCATCCAATACGTGTGTTTGTGTCATTGGATGTACATTTAGGTCATTTTCGTCCTCCCTAAGCTTATTCTTGTCCAAATAGGGTTTTTAACCAATCTTGTGCATCCAATAAGTTCATTTGTGTCATTGGAGGAACATATAGGTCATTTTCGTCCTCCCTAGGCTTATTCTTGTCCAATTAGGGTTTTTAACCAATCTTGTGCATCCAATAGGTGTATTTGTGTCATTGGATTAACATTTTGGTCATTCTCGTCCTCCCAAGTCTTATTCTTGTCCAATTAGGGTTTTTAACCAATCTTGTGCATCCAATAGGTGTGTTTGTGTCATTGGATTAACATTTAGGTCATTTTCGTCCTCCCTAGGCTTATTCTTGTCCAATTAGTGTTTTTAACCAATCTTGTGCATCCAATAGGTGTGTTTGTGTCATTGGATTAACATTTAGGTCATTTTCGTCCTCCCAAGGCTTATTCTTGTCCAATTTTTGTTTTTAACCAATCTTGTGCATCCAATAAGTTCATTTGTGTCATTGGAGGAACATATAGGTCATTTTCGTCCTCCCTAGGCTTATTCTGGTCCAATTAGGGTTTTTAACCAATCTTAGGCATCCAATAGGTGTGTTTGTGTCATTGGATGTACATTTAGGTCATTTTCGTCCTACTAAGGCTTATTCTTGTCCAGTTAGGGTTTTTAACCAATCTTGTGCATCCAATAGGTGAGTTTGTGTCATTGGATGTACATTTAGGTCATTTTCGTCCTCCCTAAGCTTAATCTTGTCCAATTAGGGTTTTTAACCAATCTTGTGCATCCAATAAGTTCATTTGTGTCATTGGAGGAACATATAGGTCATTTTCGTGCTCCCTAGGCTTATTCTTGTCCAATTAGGGTTTTTAACTAATCTTGTGCATCCAATAGGTGTGTTTATAACATTGGATTAACATTTAGGTCATTTTCGTCCTCCCTAGACTTATTCTTGTCCAATTAGGGTTTTTAACCAATCTTGTGCATCCAATAAGTTCATTTGTGTCATTGGATTAACATTTAGGTCATTTTCGTCCTCCCTATGCTTATTCTTGTCCTATTAGGGTTTTTAACAAACCTTGTGCTTCCAATAGGTGTGTTTGTGTCATTGGATTAACATTTAGGTTATTTTCGTCCTCCCTAGGCTTATTCGTGTCCAATTAGGGTTTTTAACCAATCTTGTGGATCCAATAGGTGTGTTTGAGTTATTGGATTAACATTTAGGTCATTTTCGTCCTCCCTAGGCTTATTCCTGTCCAATTAGGGTTTATAACAAACCTTGTGCTTCCAATAAGTTCATTTTTGTCATTGGAGGAACATATAGGTCATTTTCGTCCTCCCTAGGCTTATTCTTGTCCAATTAGGGTTTTTAACCAATCTTGTGCATCCAATAGGTGTGTTTATGTCATTGGATTAACATTTAGGTCATTTTCGTCCTCCCTAGGCTTATTCTTATCCAATTAGGGTTTTTAATAAATCTTGTGCATCCAATAAGTTCATTTGTGTCATTGGATAAACATTTAGCTCATTTTCGTCCTCCCTAGGCTTATTCTTGTCCAATTAGGGTTTTTAACCAATCTTGTGCATCCAATAGGTGTGTTTGTGTCATTGGATTAACATTTAGGTCATTTTCGTCCTCCCTAGGCTTATTCTTGTCCAATTAGGGTTTTTAACCAATCTTGTGCATCCAATATGTGTGTTTGTGTCATTGGATTAGCATTTAGGTCATTTTAGTCCTCCCTAGGCTTATTCTTGTCCAATTAGGGTTTTTAACCAATCTTGTGCATCCAATAGGTGTGTTTGTGTCATTAGATTAACATTTAGGTCATTTTCGTCCTCCCTAGGCTTATTCTTGTCCAATTAGGGTTTTTAACCAATCTTGTGCATCCAATAGGTGTGTTTGTGTCATTGGATTAACATTTAGGTCATTTTCGTCCTCCCTAGGCTTATTCTTGTCCAATTAGGGTTTTTAACCAAACTTGTGCATCCAATAGGTGTGTTTATGTCATTGGATTAACATTTAGGTCATTTTCGTCCTCCCTAGGCTTATTCTTGTCCAATTAGGGTTTTTAACAAATCTTGTGCATCCAATAAGTTCATTTGTGTCATTGGATAAACATTTAGGTCATTTTCGTCCTCCCTAGGCTTATCCTTGTCCAATTAGGGTTTTTAACCAATCTTGTGCATCCAATAGGTGTGTTTGTGTCATTGGATTAACATTTAGGTCATTTTCGTCCTCCCTAGGCTTATTCTTGTCCAATTAGGGTTTTTAACCAATCTTGTGCATCCAATAGGTGTGTTTGTGTCATTGGATGTACATTTAGGTCGTTTTCGTCCTCCCTAGGCTTATTCTTGTCCAATTAGGGTTTTTAACCAATCTTGTGCATCTAATAGGTGTGTTTGTGTCATTGGATTAACATTTAGGTCATTTTCGTCCTCCCTAGGCTTATTCTTGTCCAATTAGGGTTTTTAACCAATCTTGTGCATCCAATAGGTGTGTTTGTGTCATTGGATTAACATTTAGGTCATTTTCGTACTACCAAGGCTTATTCTTGTCCAATTAGGGTTTTTAACCAATCTTGTGCATCCAATAAGTTCATTTGTGTCATTGGAGGAATATATAGGTCATTTTCATCCTCCCTAGGCTTATTCTTCTACAATTAGGGTTTTTAACCAATCTTATGCATCCAATAAGTTCATTTGTGTCATGGGATAAACATTTAGGTAATTTTCGTCCTCCCTAGGCTTATTCTTGTCCAATTAGGGTTTTTAACCAATCTTGTGCATCCAATAGGTGTGTTTGTGTCATTTGATTAACATTTAGGTCATTTTCGTCCTCCCTAGGCTTATTCTTGTCCAATTAGGGTTTTTAACCAATCTTGTGCATCCAATAGATGTGTTTGTGTCATTGGATGTACATTTAGGTCATTTTCGTCCTCCCTAGGCTTATTCTTGTCCAATTAGGGTTTTTAACCAATCTTGTGCATCCAATAGGTGTGTTTGTGTCATTGGATGTACATTTAGGTCATTTTCGTCCTCCCTAGGCTTATTCTTGTCCAATTAGGGTTTTTAACCAATCTTGTGCATCCAATAAGTTCATTTGTGTCATTGGAGGAACATATAGGTCTTTTTCGTCCTCCCTAGGCTTATTCTTGTCCAATTAGGGTTTTTAACCAATCTTGTGCATCCAATAAGTTCATTTGTGTCATTGGAGGAACATATAGGTCATTTTCGTCCTCCCTAGGCTTATTCTTGTCCAATTAGGGTTTTTAACCAATCTTTTGCATCCAATAGGTGTGTTTGTGTCATTGGATTAACATTCAGGTCATTTTCTTCCTCCTTAGGCTTATTCTTGCCCAATTAGGCTTTTTAACCAATCTTGTGCATCCAATAGGTGTGTTTGTGTCATTGGATTAGCATTTAGGTCATTTTCGTCCTCCCTAGGCTTATTCTTGTCCAATTAGGGTTTTTAACAAATCTTGTGCATCCAATAAGTTCATTTGTGTCATTGGAGGAACATATAGGTCATTTTTGTCCTCCCAAGGCTTATTCTTCTCCAATTAGGGTTTTTACCCAATCTTGTGCATCCAATAAGTTCATTTGTGTCATTGGATAAACATTTAGTTCATTTTCGTCCTCCCTAGGCTTATTCTTGTCCAATTAGGGTTTTTAACCAATCTTGTGCATCCAATAAGTTCATTTGTGTCATTGGAGGAACATATAGGTCATTTTCGTCCTCCCAAGGCTTATTCTTCTCCAATTAGGGTTTTTTCCCAATCTTGTGCATCCAATAAGTTCATTTGTGACATTGGATAAACATTTAGTTCATTTTCGTCCTCCCTAGGCTTATTCTTGTCCAATTAGGGTTTTTAACCAATCTTGTGCATCCATTTGGTGTGTTTGTGTCATTGGATTAACATTTAGGTCATTTTCGTCCTCCCTAGGCTTATTCTTGTCCAATTAGGGTTTTTAACAAATCTTGTGCATCCAATAGGTGTGTTTGTGTCATTGGATGTACGTTTAGGTCATTTTCGTCCTCCCTAGGCTTATTCTTGTCGAATTAGGGTTTTTAACCAATCTTGTGAATCCAATAGGTGTCTTAGTGTCATTGGATTAACATTTAGGTCATTTTCGTCCTCCCTAGGCTTATTCCTGTCCAATTAGGGTTTTTAACCAATCTTGTGCATCCAATAGGTGTGTGTGTGTCATTGGATTAACATTTAGGTCATTTTCGTCCTCCCTAGGCTTATTCTTGTCCAATTAGGGTTTTTAACCAATGTTGTGCATCCAATAGGTGTGTTTATGTCATTGGATTAACATTTAGGTCATTTTCTTCCTTCCTAGGCTTATTCTTGTGCAATTAGGGTTTTTAACCAATCATGTGCATCCAATAGGGGTGTTTGTGTCATTGGATGTACATTTAGGTCATTTTCGTCCTCCCTAGGCTTATTCTTGTCCAATTAGGGTTTTTAACCAATCTTGTGCATCCAATAGGTGTGTTTGTGTCATTGGATGTACATTTAGGTCATTTTCGTCCTCCCTAGGCTTATTCTTGTCCTATTAGGGTTTTTAACCAATCTTGTGCATCCAATAGGTGTGTTTGTGTCATTGGATGTACATTTAGGTCATTTTCGTCCCCCCTAGGCTTATTCTTGTCCAATTAGGGTTTTTAACCAATCTTGTGCATCCAATAGGTGTGTTTGTGTCATTAGATTAACATTTAGGTCTTTTTCGTCCTCCCTAGGCTTATTCTTGTCCAATTAGGGTTTTTAACCAATCTTGTGCATCCAATAGGTGTGTTTGTGTCATTGGATTAACATTTAGGTCATTTTCGTCCTCCCTAGGCTTATTCTTGTCCAATTACGGTTTTTAACCAATCTTGTGCATCCAATAGGTGTGTTTGTGTCATTGGATTAACATTTAGGTCATTTTCGTCCTCCCAAGTCTTATTCTTGTCCAATTAGGGTTTTTAACCAATCTTGTGCATCCAATAGGTGTGTTTGTGTCATTGGATTAACATTTAGGTCATTTTCGTCCTCCCTAGGCTTATTCTTGTCCAATTAGTGTTTTTAACCAATCTTGTGCATCCAATAGGTGTGTTTGTGTCATTGGAATAACATTTAGGTCATTTTCGTCCACCCAAGGCTTATTCTTGTCCAATTATGGTTTTTAACCAATCTTGTGCATCCAATAAGTTCATTTGTGTCATTGGAGGAACATATAGGTCATTTTCGTCCTCCCTAGGCTTATTCTGGTCCAATTAGGGTTTTTAACCAATCTTGGGCATCCAATAGGTGTGTTTGTGTCATTGGATGTACATTTAGGTCATTTTCGTCCTACTAAGGCTTATTCTTGTCCAGTTAGGGTTTTTAACCAATCTTGGGCATCCAATAGGTGAGTTTGTGTCATTGGATGTACATTTAGGTCATTTTCGTCCTCCCTAAGCTTAATCTTGTCCAATTAGGGTTTTTAACCAATCTTGTGCATCCAATAAGTTCATTTGTGTCATTGGAGGAACATATAGGTCATTTTCGTCCTCCCTAGGCTTATTCTTGTCCAATTAGGGTTTTTAACTAATCTTGTGCATCCAATAGGTGTGTTTATAACATTGGATTAACATTTAGGTCATTTTCGTCCTCCCTAGGCTTATTCTTGTTCAATTAGGGTTTTTAACCAATCTTGTGCATCCAATAGGTGTGTTTGAGTTATTGGATTAACATTTAGGTCATTTTCGTCCTCCCTAGGCTTATTCCTGTCCAATTAGGGTTTTTAACCAATCTTGTGCGTCCAATAGGTGTGTTTGTGTCATTGGATTAACATTTAGGTCATTTTCGTCCTCCCTAGGCTTATACTTGTCCAATTAGTGTTTTTAACCAATCTTGTGCATCCAATAGGTGTGTTTGTGTCATTGGATTAACATTTAGGTCATTTTCGTCCTCCCAAGGCTTAGTCTTGTCCAATTTTTGTTTTTAACCAATCTTGTGCATCCAATAAGTTCATTTGTGTCATTGGAGGAACATATAGGTCATTTTCGTCCTCCCTAGGCTTATTCTGGTCCAATTAGGGTTTTTAACCAATCTTAGGCATCCAATAGGTGTGTTTGTGTCATTGGATGTACATTTAGGTCATTTTCGTCCTACTAAGGCTTATTCTTGTCCAGTTAGGGTTTTTAACCAATCTTGTGCATCCAATAGGTGAGTTTGTGTCATTGGATGTACATTTAGGTCATTTTCGTCCTCCCTAAGCTTAATCTTGTCCAATTAGGGTTTTTAACCAATCTTGTGCATCCAATAAGTTCATTTGTGTCATTGGAGGAACATATAGGTCATTTTCGTCCTCCCTAGGCTTATTCTTGTCCAATTAGGGTTTTTAACTAATCTTTTGCATCCAATAGGTGTGTTTATAACATTGGATTAACATTTAGGTCATTTTCGTCCTCCCTAGGCTTATTCTTGTCCAATTAGGGTTTTTAACCAATCTGGTGCATCCAATAAGTTCATTTGTGTCATTGGATTAACATTTAGGTCATTTTCGTCCTCCCTATGCTTATTCTTGTCCTATTAGGGTTTTTAACAAACCTTGTGCTTCCAATAGGTGTGTTTGTGTCATTGGATTAACATTTAGGTTATTTTCGTCCTCCCTAGGCTTATTCGTGTCCAATTAGGGTTTTTAACCAATCTTGTGGATCCAATAGGTGTGTTTGAGTTATTGGATTAACATTTAGGTCATTTTCGTCCTCCCTAGGCTTATTCCTGTCCAATTAGGGTTTATAACAAACCTTGTGCTTCCAATAAGTTCATTTTTGTCATTGGAGGAACATATAGGTCATTTTCGTCCTCCCTAGGCTTATTCTTGTCCAATTAGGGTTTTTAACCAATCTTGTGCATCCAATAGGTGTGTTTATGTCATTGGATTAACATTTAGGTCATTTTCGTCCTCCCTAGGCTTATTCTTATCCAATTAGGGTTTTTAACAAATCTTGTGCATCCAATAAGTTCATTTGTGTCATTGGATAAACATTTAGGTCATTTTCGTCCTCCCTAGGCTTATTCTTGTCCAATTAGGGTTTTTAACCAATCTTGTGCATCCAATAAGTTCATTTGTGTCATTGGAGGAACATATAGGACATTTTCGTCCTTTCTAGGCTTATTCTTCTCCAATTAGGGTTTTTAACCAATCTTGTGCATCCAATAAGTGTGTTTGTGTCATTGGATGTACATTTAGGTCATTTTCGTCCTCCCTAGGCTTATTCTTGTCCAATTAGGGTTTTTAACAAATCTTGTGCATCCAATAAGTTCATTTGTGTCATTGGATAAACATTTAGGTCATTTTCGTCCTCCCTAGGCTTATCCTTGTCCAATTAGGGTTTTTAACCAATCTTGTGCATTCGATAGGTGTGTTTGTGTCATTGGATGAACATTTAGGTCATTTTCGTCCTCCCAAGGCTTATTCTTATCTAATTAGGGTTTTTAACCAATCTTGTGCATCCAATAAGTTCATTTGTATCATTGGCGGAACATATAGGTCATTTTCGTCCTCCCTAGACTTATTCTTGTCCAATTAGGGTTTTTAACCAATCTTGTGCATCCAATAGGTGTGTTTGTTTCATTGGATGTACATATAGGTCATTTTCGTCCTCCCTAGACTTATTCATGTCCAATTAGGATTTTTAACCAATCTTGTGCATCCAATAAGTTCATTTGTGTCATTGGAGGAACATATAGGTCATTTTTGTCCTCCCTAGGCTTATTATTCTCCAATTAGGGTTTTTAACCAATCTTGTGCATCCGATAAGTGTGTTTGTGTCATTGGATGAACATTTAGGTCATTTTCGTACTCCCAAGGCTTATTCTTGTCCAATTAGGGTTTTTAACCAATCTTGTGCATCCAATAAGTTCATTTGTGTCATTGGAGGAACATATAGGCCATTTTCTACCTCCCTAGGCTTATTCTTGTCCAATTAGGGTTTTTAACCAATCTTGTGCATCCAATAGGTGTGTTCGTGTCATTGGATGTACATTTAGGTCATTTTCGTCCTCCCTAGGCTTATTCCTTTCCAATTAGGGTTTTTAACCAATCTTGTGCATCCAATAGGTGTGTTTGTGTCATTGGATTAACATTTAGGTCATTTTCTTGCTCCCTAGGATTATTTTTCTCCAATTAGGGTTTTAACCAATTTTGTGCATCCAATAGGTGTGTTTGTGTCATTGGATTAACATTTAGGTCATTTTCTTCCTCCCTAGGCTTATTCTTGTCCAATTAGGGTTTTTAACCAATCTTGTGCATCCAATAGGTGTGTTTGTGTCATTGGATTAACATTTAGGTCATTTTCGTCCTCCCTAGGCTTATTCTTGTCCAATTAGGGTTTTTAACCAATCTTGTGCATCCAATAGGTGCGTTTGTGTCATTGGATGATCAATTAGGTCATTTTCGTCCTCCCTAGGCTTATTCTTGTCCAATTAGGGTTTTTAACCAATCTTGTGCATCCAATAAGTTCATTTCTGTCATTGGATTTACATTTAGGTCATTTTCGTCCTTCCTAGGCATATTCTTGTCCAATTAGGGTTTTTAACCAATCTTGTGCTTCCAATAGGTGTGTTTGTGACATTGGATGATCAATTAGGTCATTTTCGTCCCCCCTAGGCTTATTCTTGTCCAATTAGGGTTTTTAACCAATCTTGTGCATCCAATAGGTGTGTTTGTGTCATTGGATTAACATTTAGGTCATTTTCGTCCTCCCTAGGCTTATTCTTGTCCAATTAGGGTTTTTAACCAATCTTGTGCATCCAATAGGTGTGTTTGTGTCATTGGATGTACATTTAGGTCATTTTCGTCCTCTCTAGCTTTATTCTTGTCCAATTAGGGTTTTTAACCAATCTTGTGCATCCAATAAATGAGTTTGTGTCATTGGATTAACATTTAGGTCATTTTCGTACTACCAAGGCTTATTCTTGTCCAATTAGGGTTTTTAACCAATCTTGTGCATCCAATAAGTTCATTTGTGTCATTGGAGGAACTTATAGGTCATTTTCGTCCTCCCTAGGCTTATTCTTCTCCAATTAGGGTTTTTAACCAATCTTGTGCATCCAATAAGTTCATTTGTGTCATTGGATAAACATTTAGGTCATTTTCGTCCTCCCTAGGCTTATTCTTGTCCAATTAGGGTTCTTAACCAATCTTGTGCATCCAATAGGTGTGTTTGTGTCATTTGATTAACATTTAGGTCATTTTCGTCCCCCCTAGGCTTATTCTTGGCCAATTAGGGTTTTTAACCAATCTTGTGCATCCAATAGGTGTGTTTGTGTCATTGGATTAACATTTAGGTCATTTTCGTCCTCCCTAGGCTTATTCTTGTCCAATTAGGGTTTTTAACCAATCTTGTGCATCCAATAAGTTCATTTGTGTCATTGTATTAACATTTAGGTCATTTTCATCCTCCCTAGGCATATTCTTGTCCAATTAGGGTTTTTAACCAATCTTGTGCATCCAATAGGTGTGTTTGTGTCATTGGATGATCAATTAGGTTATTTTCGTCCTCCCTAGGCTTATTCTTGTCCAATTAGGGTTTTTAACCAATCTTGTGCATCCAATACGTTCATTTGTGTCATTGGATGATCAATTAGGTCATTTTCGTCCTCCCTAGGCATATTCTTGTCCAATTAGGGTTTTTAACCAATCTTGTGCATACAATAGGTGTGTTTGTGTCATTGGATGACCAATTAGGTCATTTTCGTCCTCCCTAGGCATATTCTTGTCCAATTAGGGTTTTTAACCAATCTTGTGCATCCAATAGGTGTGTTTGTGTCATTGGATGATCAATTAGGTCATTTTCGTCCTCCCTAGGCTTATTCTTGTCCAATTAGGGTTTTTAACCAATCTTGTGCATCCAATAAGTTGAGTTGTGTCATTGGATTAACATTTAGGTCATTTTGTCCTCCCTAGGCTTATTCTTGTCCAATTAGGGTTTTTAACCAATCTTGTGCATCCAATAGGTGTGTTTGTGTCATTGGATGATCAATTAGGTCATTTTCGTCCTCCATAGGCTTATTCTTGTCCAATTAGGGTTTTTAACCAATTTTGTGCATCCAATAGGTGTGTTTGTGTCATTGGATTAACATTTAGGTCATTTTCGTCCTCCCTAGGCTTATTCTTGTCCAATTAGGGTTTTTAACCAATCTTGTGCATCCAATAGGTGTGTTTGTGTCATTGGATTAACATTTAGGTCATTTTCGTCCTCCCTAGGCTTATTCTTGTCCAATTAGTGTTTTTAACCAATCTTGTGCATCCAATAGGTGTGTTTGTGTCATTGGATTAACATTTAGGTCATTTTCGTCCTCCCAAGGCTTATTCTTGTCCAATTTTTGTTTTTAACCAATCTTGTGCATCCAATAAGTTCATTTGTGTCATTGGAGGAACATATAGGTCATTTTCGTCCTCCCTAGGCTTATTCTGGTCCAATTAGGGTTTTTAACCAATCTTAGGCATCCAATAGGTGTGTTTGTGTCATTGGATGTACATTTAGGTCATTTTCGTCCTACTAAGGCTTATTCTTGTCCAGTTAGGGTTTTTAACCAATCTTGTGCATCCAATAGGTGAGTTTGTGTCATTGGATGTACATTTAGGTCATTTTCGTCCTCCCTAAGCTTAATCTTGTCCAATTAGGGTTTTTAACCAATCTTGTGCATCCAATAAGTTCATTTGTGTCATTGGAGGAACATATAGGTCATTTTCGTCCTCCCTAGGCTTATTCTTGTCCAATTAGGGTTTTTAACTAATCTTGTGCATCCAATAGGTGTGTTTATGTCATTGGATTAACATTTAGGTCATTTTCATCCTCCCTAGACTTATTTTTGTCCAATTAGGGTTTTTAACCAATCTTGTGCATCCAATAAGTTCATTTGTGTCATTGGATTAACATTTAGGTCATTTTCGTCCTCCCTAGGCTTATTCTTGTCCTATTAGGGTTTTTAACAAACCTTTTGCTTCCAATAGGTGTGTTTGTGTCATTGGATTAACATTTAGGTCATTTTCGTCCTCCCTAGGCTTATTCTTGTCCAATTAGGGTTTTTAACCAATCTTGTGCATCCAATAGGTGTGTTTGAGTCATTGGATTAACATTTAGGTCATTTTCGTCCTCCCTAGGCTTATTCTTGTCCAATTAGGGTTTTTAATAAACCTTGTGCTTCCAATAAGTTCATTTTTGTCATTGGAGGAACATATAGGTCATTTTCGTCCTCCCTAGGCTTATTCTTGTCCAATTAGGGTTTTTAACCAATCTTGTGCATCCAATAGGTGTGTTTATGTCATTGGATTAACATTTAGGTCATTTTCGTCCTCCCTAGGCTTATTCTTATCCAATTAGGGTTTTTAATAAATCTTGTGCATCCAATAAGTTCATTTGTGTCATTGGATAAACATTTAGCTCATTTTCGTCCTCCCTAGGCTTATTCTTGTCCAATTAGGGTTTTTAACCAATCTTGTGCATCCAATAGGTGTGTTTGTGTCATTGGATTAACATTTAGGTCATTTTCGTCCTCCCTAGGCTTATTCTTGTCCAATTAGGGTTTTTAACCAATCTTGTGCATCCAATATGTGTGTTTGTGTCATTGGATTAGCATTTAGGTCATTTTAGTCCTCCCTAGGCTTATTCTTGTCCAATTAGGGTTTTTAACCAATCTTGTGCATCCAATAGGTGTGTTTGTGTCATTAGATTAACATTTAGGTCATTTTCGTCCTCCCTAGGCTTATTCTTGTCCAATTAGGGTTTTTAACCAATCTTGTGCATCCAATAGGTGTGTTTGTGTCATTGGATTAACATTTAGGTCATTTTCGTCCTCCCAAGGCGTATTCTTGTCCAATTAATGTTTTTAACCAATCTTGTGCATCCAATAAGTTCATTTGTGTCATTGGAGGAACATATAGGTCATTTTCGTCCTCCCAAGGCTTTTTCTTGTCCAATAATGGTTTTTAACCAAACTTGTGCATCCAATAGGTGTATTTGTGTCATTGGATTAACGTTTAGGTCATTTTCGTCCTCCCAACGCTTATTCTTGTCCAGTTCGGGTTTTTAACCAATCATGTGCATCCAATACGTGTGTTTGTGTCATCGGATGTACATTTAGGTCATTTTCGTCCTCCCTAAGCTTATTCTTGTCCAAATAGGGTTTTTAACCAATCTTGTGCATCTAATAAGTTCATTTGTGTCATTGGAGGAACATATAGGTCATTTTCGTCCTCCCTAGGCTTATTCTTGTCCAATTAGGGTTTTTAACCAATCTTGTGCATCCAATAGGTGTATTTGTGTCATTGATTTAACATTTAGGTCATTTTCGTCCTCCCAAGTCTTATTCTTGTCCAATTAGGGTTTTTAACCAATCTTGTGCATCCAATAGGTGTGTTTGTGTCATTGGATTAACATTTAGGTCATTTTCGTCCTCCCTAGGCTTATTCTTGTCCATTTAGTGTTTTTAACCAATCTTGTGCATCCAATAGGTGTGTTTGTGTCATTGGATTAACATTTAGGTCATTTTCGTCCTCCCAAGGCTTATTCTTGTCCAATTATGGTTTTTAACCAATCTTGTGCATCCAATAAGTTCATTTGTGTCATTGGAGGAACATATAGGTCATTTTCGTCCTCCCTAGGCTTATTCTGGTCCAATTAGGTTTTTTAACAAATCTTGTGCATCCAATAAGTTCATTTGTGTCATTGGAGGAACATATAGGTCATTTTCGTCCTCCCTAGGCTTATTCTGGTCCAATTAGGGTTTTTAACCAATCTTGGGCATCCAATAAGTGTGTTTGTGTCATTGGATGTACATTTAGGTCATTTTCGTCCTACTAAGGCTTATTCTTGTCCAGTTAGGGTTTTTAACCAATCTTGTGCATCCAATAGGTGAGTTTGTGTCATTGGATGTACATTTAGGTCATTTTCGTCCTCCCTAAGCTTATTCTTGTCCAATTAGGGTTTTTAACCAATCTTTTGCATCCAATAAGTTCATTTGTGTCATTCGAGGAACATATAGGTCATTTTCGTCCTCCCTAAGCTTATTCTTGTCCAATTAGGGTTTTTAACTAATCTTGTGCATCCAATAGGTGTGTTTATAACATTGGATTAACATTTAGGTCATTTTCGTCCTCCCTAGGCTTATTCTTGTCCAATTAGGGTTTTTAACCAATCTTGTGCATCCAATAAGTTCATTTGTGTCATTGGAGGAACATATAGGTCATTTTCGTCCTCCCTAGGCTTATTCTTGTCCAATTAGGGTTTTTAACTAATCTTGTGCATCCAATAGGTGTGTTTATAACATTGGATTAACATTTAGGTCATTTTCGTCCTCCCTAGGCTTATTCTTGTTCAATTAGGGTTTTTAACCAATCTTGTGCATCCAATAAGTTCATTTGTGTCATTGGATTAACATTTAGGTCCTTTTCGTCCTCCCTAGGCTTATTCTTGTCCTATTAGGGTTTTTAACAAACCTTGTGCTTCCAATAGGTGTGTTTGTGTCATTGGATTAACATTTAGGTTATTTTCGTCCTCCCTAGGCTTATTCTTGTCCAATTAGGGTTTTTAACCAATCTTGTGGATCCAATAGGTGTGTTTGAGTTATTGGATTAACATTTAGGTCATTTTCGTCCTCCCTAGGCTTATTCCTGTCCAATTAGGGTTTTTAACCAATCTTGTGCATCCAATAGGTGTGTTTGTGTCATTGGATTAACATTTAGGTCATTTTCGTCCTCCCTAGGCTTATACTTGTCCAATTAGTGTTTTTAACCAATCTTGTGCATCCAATAGGTGTGTTTGTGTCATTGGATTAACATTTAGGTCATTTTCGTCCTCCCAAGGCTTATTCTTGTCCAATTTTTGTTTTTAACCAATCTTGTGCATCCAATAAGTTCATTTGTGTCATTGGAGGAACATATAGGTCATTTTCGTCCTCCCTAGGCTTATTCTGGTCCAATTAGGGTTTTTAACCAATCTTAGGCATCCAATAGGTGTGTTTGTGTCATTGGATGTACATTTAGGTCATTTTCGTCCTACTAAGGCTTATTCTTGTCCAGTTAGGGTTTTTAACCAATCTTGTGCATCCAATAGGTGAGTTTGTGTCATTGGATGTACATTTAGGTCATTTTCGTCCTCCCTAAGCTTAATCTTGTCCAATTAGGGTTTTTAACCAATCTTGTGCATCCAATAAGTTCATTTGTGTCATTGGAGGAACATATAGGTCATTTTCGTCCTCCCTAGGCTTATTCTTGTCCAATTAGGGTTTTTAACTAATCTTGTGCATCCAATAGGTGTGTTTATGTCATTGGATTAACATTTAGGTCATTTTCATCCTCCCTAGACTTATTTTTGTCCAATTAGGGTTTTTAACCAATCTTGTGCATCCAATAAGTTCATTTGTGTCATTGGATTAACATTTAGGTCATTTTCGTCCTCCCTAGGCTTATTCTTGTCCTATTAGGGTTTTTAACAAACCTTTTGCTTCCAATAGGTGTGTTTGTGTCATTGGATTAACATTTAGGTCATTTTCGTCCTCCCTAGGCTTATTCTTGTCCAATTAGGGTTTTTAACCAATCTTGTGCATCCAATAGGTGTGTTTGAGTCATTGGATTAACATTTAGGTCATTTTCGTCCTCCCTAGGCTTATTCTTGTCCAATTAGGGTTTTTAATAAACCTTGTGCTTCCAATAAGTTCATTTTTGTCATTGGAGGAACATATAGGTCATTTTCGTCCTCCCTAGGCTTATTCTTGTCCAATTAGGGTTTTTAACCAATCTTGTGCATCCAATAGGTGTGTTTATGTCATTGGATTAACATTTAGGTCATTTTCGTCCTCCCTAGGCTTATTCTTATCCAATTAGGGTTTTTAATAAATCTTGTGCATCCAATAAGTTCATTTGTGTCATTGGATAAACATTTAGCTCATTTTCGTCCTCCCTAGGCTTATTCTTGTCCAATTAGGGTTTTTAACCAATCTTGTGCATCCAATAGGTGTGTTTGTGTCATTGGATTAACATTTAGGTCATTTTCGTCCTCCCTAGGCTTATTCTTGTCCAATTAGGGTTTTTAACCAATCTTGTGCATCCAATATGTGTGTTTGTGTCATTGGATTAGCATTTAGGTCATTTTAGTCCTCCCTAGGCTTATTCTTGTCCAATTAGGGTTTTTAACCAATCTTGTGCATCCAATAGGTGTGTTTGTGTCATTAGATTAACATTTAGGTCATTTTCGTCCTCCCTAGGCTTATTCTTGTCCAATTAGGGTTTTTAACCAATCTTGTGCATCCAATAGGTGTGTTTGTGTCATTGGATTAACATTTAGGTCATTTTCGTCCTCCCTAGGCTTATTCTTGTCCAATTAATGTTTTTAACCAATCTTGTGCATCCAATAAGTTCATTTGTGTCATTGGAGGAACATATAGGTCATTTTCGTCCTCCCAAGGCTTTTTCTTGTCCAATAATGGTTTTTAACCAATCTTGTGCATCCAATAGGTGTGTTTGTGTCATTGGATTAACGTTTAGGTCATTTTCGTCCTCCCAACGCTTATTCTTGTCCAGTTCGGGTTTTTAACCAATCACGTGCATCCAATACGTGTGTTTGTGTCATCGGATGTACATTTAGGTCATTTTCGTCCTCCCTAAGCTTATTCTTGTCCAAATAGGGTTTTTAACCAATCTTGTGCATCCAATAAGTTCATTTGTGTCATTGGAGGAACATATAGGTCATTTTCGTCCTCCCTAGGCTTATTCTTGTCCAATTAGGGTTTTTAACCAATCTTGTGCATCCAATAGGTGTATTTGTGTCATTGGATTAACATTTAGGTCATTTTCGTCCTCCCAAGTCTTATTCTTGTCCAATTAGGGTTTTTAACCAATCTTGTGCATCCAATAGGTGTGTTTGTGTCATTGGATTAACATTTAGGTCATTTTCGTCCTCCCTAGGCTTATTCCTGTCCAATTAGGGTTTATAACAAACCTTGTGCTTCCAATAAGTTCATTTTTGTCATTGGAGGAACATATAGGTCATTTTCGTCCTCCCTAGGCTTATTCTTGTCCAATTAGGGTTTTTAACAAATCTTGTGCATCCAATAGGTGTGTTTATGTCATTGGATTAACATTTAGGTCATTTTCGTCCTCCCTAGGCTTATTCTTGTCCAATTAATGTTTTTAACCAATCTTGTGCATCCAATAAGTTCATTTGTGTCATTGGAGGAACATATAGGTCATTTTCGTCCTCCCAAGGCTTTTTCTTGTCCAATAATGGTTTTTAACCAATCTTGTGCATCCAATAGGTGTGTTTGTGTCATTGGATTAACGTTTAGGTCATTTTCGTCCTCCCAACGCTTATTCTTGTCCAGTTCGGGTTTTTAACCAATCACGTGCATCCAATACGTGTGTTTGTGTCATCGGATGTACATTTAGGTCATTTTCGTCCTCCCTAAGCTTATTCTTGTCCAAATAGGGTTTTTAACCAATCTTGTGCATCCAATAAGTTCATTTGTGTCATTGGAGGAACATATAGGTCATTTTCGTCCTCCCTAGGCTTATTCTTGTCCAATTAGGGTTTTTAACCAATCTTGTGCATCCAATAGGTGTATTTGTGTCATTGGATTAACATTTTGGTCATTCTCGTCCTCCCAAGTCTTATTCTTGTCCAATTAGGGTTTTTAACCAATCTTGTGCATCCAATAGGTGTGTTTGTGTCATTGGATTAACATTTAGGTCATTTTCGTCCTCCCTAGGCTTATTCTTGTCCAATTAGTGTTTTTAACCAATCTTGTGCATCCAATAGGTGTGTTTGTGTCATTGGATTAACATTTAGGTCATTTTCGTCCTCCCAAGGCTTATTCTTGTCCAATTTTTGTTTTTAACCAATCTTGTGCATCCAATAAGTTCATTTGTGTCATTGGAGGAACATATAGGTCATTTTCGTCCTCCCTAGGCTTATTCTGGTCCAATTAGGGTTTTTAACCAATCTTAGGCATCCAATAGGTGTGTTTGTGTCATTGGATGTACATTTAGGTCATTTTCGTCCTACTAAGGCTTATTCTTGTCCAGTTAGGGTTTTTAACCAATCTTGTGCATCCAATAGGTGAGTTTGTGTCATTGGATGTACATTTAGGTCATTTTCGTCCTCCCTAAGCTTAATCTTGTCCAATTAGGGTTTTTAACCAATCTTGTGCATCCAATAAGTTCATTTGTGTCATTGGAGGAACATATAGGTCATTTTCGTGCTCCCTAGGCTTATTCTTGTCCAATTAGGGTTTTTAACTAATCTTGTGCATCCAATAGGTGTGTTTATAACATTGGATTAACATTTAGGTCATTTTCGTCCTCCCTAGACTTATTCTTGTCCAATTAGGGTTTTTAACCAATCTTGTGCATCCAATAAGTTCATTTGTGTCATTGGATTAACATTTAGGTCATTTTCGTCCTCCCTATGCTTATTCTTGTCCTATTAGGGTTTTTAACAAACCTTGTGCTTCCAATAGGTGTGTTTGTGTCATTGGATTAACATTTAGGTTATTTTCGTCCTCCCTAGGCTTATTCGTGTCCAATTAGGGTTTTTAACCAATCTTGTGGATCCAATAGGTGTGTTTGAGTTATTGGATTAACATTTAGGTCATTTTCGTCCTCCCTAGGCTTATTCCTGTCCAATTAGGGTTTATAACAAACCTTGTGCTTCCAATAAGTTCATTTTTGTCATTGGAGGAACATATAGGTCATTTTCGTCCTCCCTAGGCTTATTCTTGTCCAATTAGGGTTTTTAACCAATCTTGTGCATCCAATAGGTGTGTTTATGTCATTGGATTAACATTTAGGTCATTTTCGTCCTCCCTAGGCTTATTCTTATCCAATTAGGGTTTTTAATAAATCTTGTGCATCCAATAAGTTCATTTGTGTCATTGGAGGAACATATAGGTCATTTTCGTCGTCCCTAGGCTTATTCTTGTCCAATTAGGGTTTTTAACCAATCTTGAGCATCCAATAGGTGTGTTTGTGTCATTGGATTAACATTTAGGTCATATTCGTCCTCCCTAGGCTTATTCTTGTCCAATTAGGGTTTTTAACCAATCTTGTGCATCCAATATGTGTGTTTGTGTCATTGGATTAGCATTTAGGTCATTTTAGTCCTCCCTAGGCTTATTCTTGTCCAATTAGGGTTTTTAACCAATCTTGTGCATCCAATAGGTGTGTTTGTGTCATTAGATTAACATTTAGGTCATTTTCGTCCTCCCTAGGCTTATTCTTGTCCAATTAGGGTTTTTAACCAATCTTGTGCATCCAATAGGTGTGTTTGTGTCATTGGATGATCAATTAGGTCATTTTCGTCCTCCCTAGGCTTATTCTTGTCCAATTAGGGTTTTAGACCAATCTTGTGCATCCAATAGGTGTGTTTGTGTCATTGGATAATCAATTAGGTCATTTTCGTCCTCCCTAGGCTTATTCTTGTCCAATTAGGGTTTTTAACTAATCTTGTGCATCCGATAAGTTTGTTTGTGTCATTGAATTAATATTTAGGTCATTTTCGTCCTCCCTAGGCATATTCTTGTCCAATTAGGGTTTTTAACCAATCTTGTGCATCCAATTGGTATGTTTGTGTCATTGGATGATCAATTAGGTCATTTTCGTCGTCCCTAAGCTTATTCTTGTCCAATTAGGGTTTTTAACCAATCTTGTGCATCCAATAAGTTCATTTGTGTCATTGGATTAACATTTAGGTCATTTTCGTCCTCCCTAGGCATATTCTTGTCCAATTAGGGTTTTTAACCAATCTTGTGTATCCAATAGGTATGTTTGTGTCATTGGATGATCAATTAGGTCATTTTCGTCCTCCCTAGGCTTATTCTTGTCCAATTAGGGTTTTTAACCAATCTTGTGCATCCAATAGGTGTGTTTGTGTCATTGGATGATCAATTAGGTCATTTTCGTCCTTCCTAGGCTTATTCTTGTCCAATTAGGGTTTTAAACCAATCTTGTGCAACCAAAAACTTTGTTTGTGTCATTGAATTAATATTTAGGTCATTTTCGTCCTCCCTAGGCATATTCTTGTCCAATTAGGGTTTTTAACCAATCTTGTGCATCCAATAGGTGTGTTTGTGTCATTGAATTAATATTTAGGTCATTTTCGTCCTCCCTAGGCATATTCTTGTCCAATTAGGGTTTTTAACCAATCTTGTGTATCCAATAGGTATGTTTGTGTCATTGGATGATCAATTAGGTCATTTTCGTCCTCCCTAGGCTTATTCTTGTCCAATTAGGGTTTTTAACCAATCTTGTGCATCCAATAGGTGTGTTTGTGTCATTGGATGATCAATTAGGTCATTTTCGTCCTCCCTAGGCTTATTCTTGTCCAATTAGGGTTTTTAACCAATCTTGTGCATCCAATAGGTGTGTTTGTGTCATTGGATGATCAATTAGGTCATTTTTGTCCTCCCTAGGCTTATTTTTGTCCAATTAGTGTTTTTAACCAATCTTGTGCATCCAATAAGTTCATTTGTGTCATTGGATGATCAATTAGGTCATTTTCATCCTCCCTAGGCATATTCATGTCCAACTATGGTTTTTAACCAATCTTGTGCATCCAATAGGTGTGTTTGTGTGATTGGATGATCAATTAGGTCATTTTCGTCCTCCCTAGGCTTATTCTTGTCCAATTAGGGTTTTTAACCAATCTTGTGCATCCAATAGGTGTGTTTGTGTCATTGGATGATCAATTAGGTCATTTTCGTCCTCCCTAGGCTTATTCTTGTCCAATTAGGGTTTTTAACCAATCTTGTGCATCCAATAGGTGTGTTTGTGTCATTGGATGATCAATTAGGTCATTTTTATCCTCCCTAGGCTTATTCTTGTCCAATTAGGATTTTTAACCAATCTTGTGCATCCAATAGGTGTGTTTGTGTCATTGGATGATCAATTAGGTCATTTTTATCCTCCCTAGGCTTATTCTTGTCCAATTAGGATTTTTAACCAATCTTGTGCATCCAATAGGTGTGTTTGTGTCATTGGATGATCAATTAGGTCATTTTCGTCCTCCCTAGGCTTATTCTTGTCCAATTAGGGTTTTTAACCAATCTTGTGCATCCAATAGGTGTGTTTGTGTCATTGGATGATCAATTAGGTCATTTTCGTCCACCCTAGGCTTATTCTTGTCCAATTAGGGTTTTTAACTAATTTTGTGCATCCAATAAGTTCATTTGTGTCATTGGATGATCAATTAGGTAATTTTCGTCCTCCCTAGGCATATTCTTGTACAACTAGGGTTTTTAACCAATCTTGTGCATCCAATAAGTTCATTTGTGACATTGGATGACCAATTAGGTCATTTTCGTCCTCCCTAGGCATATTCTTGTCCAACTAGGGTTTTTAACCAATCTTGTGCATCCAATAGGTGTGTTTGTGTCATTGGATGATCAATTAGGTCATTTTCGTCCTCCTTAGGCTTATTCTTATCCAATTATGGTTTTTAACCAATCTTGTGCATCCAATAGGTGTGTTTGTGTCATTGGATGATCAATTAGGTCATTTTCGTCCTCCCTAGGCTTATTCTTGTCCAATTAGGGTTTTTAACCAATCTTGTGCATCCAATAGGTGTGTTTGTGTCATTGGATGATCAATTAGGTCATTTTCGTCCTCCCTAGGCTTATTCTTGTCCAATTAGGGTTTTTAACCAATCTTTTGCATCCAATAGGTGTGTTTGTGTCATTGGATGACCAATTAGGTCATTTTCGTCCTCCCAAGGCATATTCTTGTCCAATTAGGGTTTTTAACCAATCTTGTGCATCCCATAGGTGTGTTTGTGGCAATGGATGATCAATTAGGTCATTTTCGTCCTCCCTAGGCTTATTCTTGTCCAATTAGGGTTTTTAACCAATCTTGTGCATCCAATAGGTGTGTTTGTGTCATTGGATGATCAATTAGGTCATTTTCGTCCTCCCTAGGCTTATTCTTGTCCAATTAGGGTTTTTAACCAATCTTGTGCATCCAATAGGTGTGTTTATGTCATTGTATTAACATTTAGGTCATTTTGTTCTCCCTAGGCTTATTCTTGTCCAATTAGGGTTTTTAACCAATCTTGTGCATCCAATAGGTGTGTTTGTGTCATTGGATGATCAATTAGGTCATTTTCGTCCTCCCTAGGCATATTCTTGTCCAATTAGGGTTTTTAACCAATCTTGTGCATCCAATAGGTGAGTTTGTGTCATTGGATTAACATTTAGGTCATTTTCGTCCTCCCTAGGCTTATTCTTGTCCAATTAGGGTTTTTAACCAATCTTGTGCATCCAATAGGTGTGTTTGTGTCATTGGATTAACATTTAGGTCATTTTTGTCCTACCTAGGCTTATTCTTGTCCAATTACGGTTTTTAACCAATCTTGTGCATCCAATAGGTGTGTTTGTGTCATTGGATGTACATTTAGGTCATTTTCGTCCTCCCTAGGCTTATTCTTGTCCAATTAGGGTTTTTAACCAATCTTGTGCATCCAATAGGTGTGTTTGTGTCATTGGATGTACATTTAGCTCATTTTCGTCCTCCCTAGGCTTATTCTTGTCCAATTAGGGTTTTTAACCAATCTTGTGCATCCAATAGGTGTGTTTGTGTCATTGGATTAACATTTAGGTCATTTTCGTCCTCCCTAGGCTTATTCTTGTCCAATTAGGGTTTTTAACCAATCTTGTGCGTCCAATAGGTGTGTTTGTGTCATTGGATTAACATTTAGGTCATTTTCGTCCTCCCTAGGCTTATTCTTGTCCAATTACGGTTTTTAACCAATCTTGTGCATCCAATAGGTGTGTTTGTGTCATTGGATGTACATTTAGTTCATTTTCGTCCTCCCTAGGCTTATTCTTGTCCAATTAGGGTTTTTAACCAATCTTGTGCATCCAATAGGTGTGTTTGTGTCATTGGATTAACATTTAGGTCATTTTCGTACTACCAAGGCTTATTCCTGTCCAATTAGGGTTTTTAACCAATCTTGTGCATCCAATAAGTTCATTTGTGTCATTGGAGGAACATATAGTTCATTTTCGTCCTCCCTAGGCTTATTCTTGTCCAATTAGGGTTTTTAACCAATCTTGTGCATCCAATAAGTTCATTTGTGTCATTGGAGGAACATATAGGTCATTTTCGTCCTCCCTAGGCTTATTCTTGTCCAATTAGGGTTTTTAACCAATCTTGAGCATCCAATAGGTGTGTTTGTGTCAATGGATGTACATTTAGGTCATTTTCGTCCTCCTTAGGCTTATTCTTGTCCAATTAGGGTTTTCAACCAATCTTTTGCATCGAATAAGTTCATTTGTGTCATTGGAGGAACATATAGGTCATTTTCGTTCTCCCTAGGCTTATTCTTGTCCAATTAGGGTTTTTAACCAATCTTGTGCATCCAATAAGTTCATTTGTGTCATTGGAGGAACATATAGTTCATTTTCGTCCTCCCTAGGCTTATTCTTGTCCAATTAGGGTTTTTAACCAATCTTGTGCATCCAATAAGTTCATTTGTGTCATTGGAGGAACATATAGGTCATTTTCGTCCTCCCTAGGCTTATTCTTGTCCAATTAGGGTTTTTAACCAATCTTGTGCATCCAATAGGTGTGTTTGTGTCATTGGATTAACAATTAGGTCATTTTCGTCCTCCCTAGGCTTATTCTTGTCCAATTAGGGTTTTTAACCAATCTTGTGCATCCAATAGGTGTGTTTGTGTCATTGGATTAACATTTAGGTCATTTTCGTCATCCCTAGGCTTATTCTTGTCCAATTAGGGTTTTTAACCAATCTTGTGCATCCAATAGGCGTGTTTGTGTCATTGGATTAACATTTAGGTCATTTTCGTCCTCCCTAGGCTTATTCTTGTCCAATTAGGGTTTTTAACCAATCTTGTGCATCCAATAGGTGTGTTTGTGTCATTGGATTAACATTTAGGTCATTTTCGTCCTCCCAAGGCTTATTCTTGTCCAATTAATGTTTTTAACCAATCTTGTGCATCCAATAAGTTCATTTGTGTCATTGGAGGAACATATAGGTCATTTTCGTCCTCCCAAGGCTTTTTCTTGTCCAATAATGGTTTTTAACCAAACTTGTGCATCCAATAGGTGTATTTGTGTCATTGGATTAACGTTTAGGTCATTTTCGTCCTCCCAACGCTTATTCTTGTCCAGTTCGGGTTTTTAACCAATCATGTGCATCCAATACGTGTGTTTGTGTCATCGGATGTACATTTAGGTCATTTTCGTCCTCCGTAAGCTTATTCTTGTCCAAATAGGGTTTTTAACCAATCTTGTGCATCTAATAAGTTCATTTGTGTCATTGGAGGAACATATAGGTCATTTTCGTCCTCCCTAGGCTTATTCTTGTCCAATTAGGGTTTTTAACCAATCTTGTGCATCCAATAGGTGTATTTGTGTCATTGATTTAACATTTAGGTCATTTTCGTCATCCCAAGTCTTATTCTTGTCCAATTAGGGTTTTTAACCAATCTTGTGCATCCAATAGGTGTGTTTGTGTCATTGGATTAACATTTAGGTCATTTTCGTCCTCCCTAGGCTTATTCTTGTCCATTTAGTGTTTTTAACCAATCTTGTGCATCCAATAGGTGTGTTTGTGTCATTGGATTAACATTTAGGTCATTTTCGTCCTCCCAAGGCTTATTCTTGTCCAATTATGGTTTTTAACCAATCTTGTGCATCCAATAAGTTCATTTGTGTCATTGGAGGAACATATAGGTCATTTTCGTCCTCCCTAGGCTTATTCTGGTCCAATTAGGTTTTTTAACAAATCTTGTGCATCCAATAAGTTCATTTATGTCATTGGAGGAACATATAGGTCATTTTCGTCCTCCCTAGGCTTATTCTGGTCCAATTAGGGTTTTTAACCAATCTTGGGCATCCAATAAGTGTGTTTGTGTCATTGGATGTACATTTAGGTCATTTTCGTCCTACTAAGGCTTATTCTTGTCCAGTTAGGGTTTTTAACCAATCTTGTGCATCCAATAGGTGAGTTTGTGTCATTGGATGTACATTTAGGTCATTTTCGTCCTCCCTAAGCTTATTCTTGTCCAATTAGGGTTTTTAACCAATCTTTTGCATCCAATAAGTTCATTTGTGTCATTGGAGGAACATATAGGTCATTTTCGTCCTCCCTAAGCTTATTCTTGTCCAATTAGGGTTTTTAACTAATCTTGTGCATCAAATAGGTGTGTTTATAACATTGGATTAACATTTAGGTCATTTTCGTCCTCCCTAGGCTTATTCTTGTCCAATTAGGGTTTTTAACCAATCTTGTGCATCCAATAAGTTCATTTGTGTCATTGGATTAACATTTAGGTCATTTTCGTCCTCCCTAGGCTTATTCTTGTCCTATTAGGGTTTTTAACAAACCTTGTGCTTCCAATAGGTGTGTTTGTGTCATTGGATTAACATTTAGGTCATCTTCGTCCTCCCTAGGCTTATTCTTGTCCAATTAGGGTTTTTAACCAATCTTGTGCATCCAATAGGTGTGTTTGTGTCATTGGATTAACATTTAGGTCATTTTCGTCCTCCCTAGGCTTATTCTTGTCCAATTAGGGTTTTTAACCAATCTTGTGCATCCAATAGGTGTGTTTGTGTCATTGGATTAACATTTAGGTCATTTTCGTCCTCCCTAGGCTTATTCTTGTCCAATTAGGGTTTTTAGCCAATCTTGTGCATCCAATAAGTTCATTTGTGTCATTGGAGGAACATATAGGTCATTTTCGTCCTCCCTAGGCTTATTCTTCTCCAATTAGGGTTTTTAACCAATCTTGTGCATCCAATAAGTTCATTT
Source organism: Cicer pinnatifidum (assembly GCA_037974775.1). Lineage (NCBI taxonomy): Eukaryota > Viridiplantae > Streptophyta > Magnoliopsida > Fabales > Fabaceae > Cicer > Cicer pinnatifidum. Next base: position 274,653 of record JBBPBR010000782.1, read on the forward strand.
GTGTCATTGGATAAACATTTAGTTCATTTTCGTCCTCCCTAGGCTTATTCTTGTCCAATTAGGGTTTTTAACCAATCTTGTGCATCCAATAGGTGTGTTTGTGTCATTTGATGAACATTTTGGTCATTTTCGTCCTCCCTAGGCTTATTCTTGTCCAATTAGGGTTTTTAACCAATCTTGTGCATCCAATAGGTGTGTTTGTGTCATTGGATTAACATTTAGGTCATTTTCGTACTACCAAGGCTTATTCTTGTCCAATTAGGGTTTTTAACCAATCTTGTGCATCCAATAAGTTCATTAGTGTCATTGGAGGAACATATAGGTCATTTTCGTCCTCCCTAGGCTTATTCTTCTCCAATTAGGGTTTTTAACCAATCTTGTGCATCCAATAAGTTAATTTGTGTCATTGGATAAACATTTAGGTCATTTTCGTCCTCCATACGCTTATTCTTGTCCAATTAGGGTTTTTAACCAATCTTGTGCATCCGATAGGTGTGTTTGTATCATTGGAGGAACATATAGGTCATTTTCGTCCTCCTTGGGCTTATTCTTGTCCAATTAGGGTTTTTAACCAATCTTGTGCATCCAATAGGTGTGTTTGTGTCATTGGATGTACATTTAGGTCATTTTCGTCCTCTCTAGGCTTATTCTTGTCCAATTAGGGTTTTTAACCAATCTTGTGCATCCAATAGGTGTGTTTGTGTCATTGGATTAACATTTAGGTCATTTTCGTACTACCAAGGCTTATTCTTGTCCAATTAGGGTTTTTAACCAATCTTGTGCATCCAATAAGTTCATTTGTGTCATTGGATAAACATTTAGGTCATTTTCGTCCTTCCTAGGCTTATTCTTGTCCAATTAGGGTTTTTAACCAATCTTGTGCATCCAATAGGTGTGTTTGTGTCATTGGATTAACATTTAGGTCATTTTCGTCCTCCCTAGGCTTATTCTTGTCCAATTAGGGTTTTTAACCAATCTTGTGCATCCAATAAGTTGAGTTGTGTCGTTGGATTCACATTTAGGTCATTTTCGTCCTACGTAGGCTTATTCTTGTCCAATTCGGGTTTTTAACCAATCTTGTGCATCGAATAGGTGTGTTTGTGTCATTGAATGATCAATTAGGTCATTTTCGTCCTTCCTAGGCATATTCTTTTCCAATTAGGGTTTTTAACCAATCTTGTGCATCCAATAGGTGTGTTTGTGTCATTGGATGATCAATTAGGTCATTTTCGTCCTCCCTAGGCTTATTCTTGTCCAATTAGGGTTTTTAACCAATCTTGTGCATCCAATAGGTGTGTTTGTGTCATTGGATGATCAATTTGCTCATTTTCGTCCTCCCTAGGCTTATTCTTGTCCAATTAGGGTTTTTAACCAATCTTGTGCATCCAATAGGTGTGTTTGTGTCATTGGATGATCAATTAGGTCATTTTCGTCCTCCCTAGGCTTATTCTTGTCCAATTAGGGTTTTTAACCAATCTTGTGCATCCAATAGGTGTGTTTGTTTCAATGGATGATCAATTAGGTCATTTTCGTCCTCCCTAGGCTTATTCTTGTCCAATTAGGGTTTTTAACCAATCTTGTGCATCCAATAAGTTCATTTGTGTCATTGGATTAACATTTAGGTCATATCAGTCCTCCCTAGGCATATTCTTGTCCAATTAGGGTTTTTAACCAATCTTGTGCATCCAATAAGTTCATTTGTGTTATTGGATTAACATTTAGGTCATATTCATCCTCCCTAGGCATATTCTTGTCCAATTAGGGTTTTTAACCAATCTTGTGCATCCAATAGGTGTGTTTGTGTCATTGAAATAATATTTAGGTCATTTTCGTCCTCCCTAGGCATATTCTTGTCCAATTAGGGGTTTTAACCAATCTTGTGCATCCAATAGGTGTGCTTGTGTCATTGGATGATCAATTAGGTCATTTTCGTCCTCCCTAGGCTTATTCTTGTCCAATTAGGGTTTTTAACCAATCTTGTTCATCCAATAACTTTTTTTGTGTCATTGAATTAATATTTCGGTCATTTTCGTCCTCCCTAGGCATATTCTTGTCCAATTAGGGTTTTTAACCAATCTTGTGCATCCAATAGGTGTGTTTGTGTCATTGGATGATTAATTAGGTCATTTTCGTCCTCCCTAGGCTTATTCTTGTCCAATTAGGGTTTTTAACCAATCTTGTGCATCCAATAAGTTCATTTGTGTCATTGGATTAACATTTAGGTCATATCAGTCCTCCCTAGGCATATTCTTGTCCAATTAAGGTTTTTAACCAATCTTGTGCATCCAATAAGTTCATTTGTGTTATTGGATTAACATTTAGGTCATATTCGTCCTCCCTAGGCATATTCTTGTCCAATTAGGGTTTTTAACCAATCTTGTGAATCCAATAACTTTGTTTGTGTCATTGAATTAATATTTAGGTCATTTTCGTCCTCCCTAGGCATATTCTTGTCCAATTAGGGTTTTTAACCAATCTTGTGCATCCAATAGGTGTGTTTGTGTCATTGGATGATCAATTAGGTCATTTTCGTCCTTCCTAGGCTTATTCTTGTCCCATTAGGGTTTTTAACCAATCTTGTGCATCCAATAAGTTCATTTGTGTCATTGGATTAACATTTAGGTCATTTTCGTCCTCCCTAGGCATATTCTTGTCCAATTAGGGTTTTTAACCAATCTTGTGCATCCAATAGGTGTGTTTGTGTCATTGGATGATCAATTTGGTCATTTTCGTCCTTTCTATGCTTATTCTTGTCCAATTAGGGTTTTTAACCAATCTTGTGCATCCAATAAGTTCATTTGTGTCCTTGGATGATCAATTAGGTCATTTTCGTCCTCCCTAGGCATATTCTTGTCCAACTAGGGTTTTTAACCAATCTTGTGCATCCAATAGGTGTGTTTGTGTCATTGGATGATCAATTAGGTCATTTTCGTCCTCCCTAGGCTTATTCTTGTCCAATTAGGGTTTTTAACCAATCTTGTGCATCCAATAGGTGTGTTAGTGTTATTGGAAGATCAATTAGGTCATTTTCGTCCTCCCTAGGCTTATTCTTGTCCAATTAGGGTTTTTAACCAATCTTGTGCATCCAATAGGTGTGTTTGTGTCATTGGATGATCAATTAGGTCATTTTCGTCCTCCCTAGGCTTATTCTTGTCCAATTAGGGTTTTTAACCAATCTTGTGCATCCAATAAGTTGAGTTGTGTCATTGGATTAACATTTAGGTCATATTCGTCCTCCCTAAGCTTATTCTTGTCCAATTAGGGTTTTTAACCAATCTTGTGCATCCAATAGGTGTGTTTGTGTCATTGGATGATCAATTAGGTCATTTTCGTCCTCCCTAGGCTTATTCTTGTCCAATTAGGGTTTTTAACCAATCTTGTGCGTCCAATAGGTGTGTTTGTGTCATTTGATGATCAATTAGGTCATTTTCGTCCTCCCTAGGCTTATTCTTGTCCAATTAGGGTTTTTAACCAATCTTGTGCATCCAATAGGTGTGTTTGTGTCATTGGATGATCAATTAGGTCATTTTCGTCCTCCCTAGGCTTATTCTTGTCCAATTAGGGTTTTTAACCAATCTTGTGCATCCCATAAGTTGAGTTGTTTCATTGAATTAACATTTAGGTCATTTTCGTCCTCCCTATGCTTATTCTTCTCCAATTAAGGTTTTTAACAAATCTTGTGCGTCCAATAAGTTCATTTGTGTCATTCGATTAACATTTAGGTCATTTTCGACGTCCTCCCTAGGCATATTCTTGCCCAATTAGGGTTTTTAACCAATCTTGTGTATCCAATAGGTGTGTTTGTGTCATTGGATGATCAATTAGGTCATTTTCGTCCTCCCTAGGCTTATTCTTGTCCAATTAGGGTTTTTAACCAATCTTGTGCATCCAATAGGTGTGTTTGTGTCATTGGATGATCAATTAGGTCATTTTCGTCCTCCCTAGGCTTATTCTTGTCCAATTAGGGTTTTTAACCAATCTTGTGCATCCAATAAGTTGAGTTGTGTCATTGGATTAACATTAAGGTCATTTTCATTCTCCCTAGGCTTATTCTTGTCCAATTAGGGTTTTTAACCAATCTTGTGCATCCAATAGGTGTGTTTGTGTCATTGGATGATCAATTAGGTCATTTTCGTCCTCCCTAGGCTTATTCTTGTCCAATTAGGGTTTTTAACCAATCTTGTGCATCCAATAGGTGTGTTTGTGTCATTGGATGATCAATTAGGTCATTTTCGTCCTCCCTAGGCTTATTCTTGTCCAATTAGGGTTTTTAACCAATCTTGTGCATCCAATAGGTGTGTTTGTGTCATTGGATGATCAATTAGGTCATTTTCGTCCTCCCTAGGCTTATTCTTGTCCAATTAGGGTTTTTAACCAATCTTGTGCATCCAATAGGTGTGTTTGTGTCATTGGATGATCAATTAGGTCATTTTCGTCCTTTCTATGCTTATTTTTGTCCAATTAGGGTTTTTAAGCAATCTTGTGCATCCAATAAGTTCATTTGTGTCATTGGATGATCAATTAGGTCATTTTCGTCCTCCCTAGGCATATTCTTGTCCAACTAGGGTTTCTAACCAATCTTGTGCTTCCAATAGATGTGTTTGTGTCATTGGATGATCAATTAGGTCATTTTCGTCCTCCCTAGGCTTATTCTTGTCCAATTAGGGTTTTTAACCAATCTTGTGCATCCAATAGGTGTGTTTGTGTCATTGGATGATCAATTAGGTCATTTTCGTCCTCCCTAGGCTTATTCTTGTCCAATTAGGGTTTTTAACCAATCTTGTGCATCCAATAGGTGTGTTTGTGTCATTGGATGATCAATTAGGTCATTTTCGTCCTCCCTAGGCTTATTCTTGTCCAATTAGGGTTTTTCACCAATCTTGTGTATCCAATAGGTGTGTTTGTGTCATTGGATGATCAATTAGGTCATTTTCGTCCTCCCTAGGCTTATTCTTGTCCAATTAGGGTTTTTAACTAATCTTGTACATCCAATAAGTTCATTTGTGTCATTGGATTAACATTTAGGTCATTTTCGTCCTCCCTAGGCATATTCTTGTCCAATTAGGGTTTTTAACCAATCTTGTGCATCCAATAGGTGTGTTTGTGTCATTGGATGATCAATTAGGTCATTTTCGTCCTCCCTAGGCTTATTCTTGTCCAATTAGGGTTTGTAACTAATCTTGTGCATCCAATAAGTTCATTTGTGTTATTGGATTAACATTTAGGTCATATTCGTCCTCCCTAGGCATATTCTTGTCCAATTAGGGTTTTTAACCAATCTTGTGCATCCAATAGGTGTGTTTGTGTCATTGGATGATCAATTAGGTAATTTTCGTCCTCCCTAGGCATATTCTTGTCCAACTAAGGTTTTAAACCAATCATGTGCATCCAATAGGTGTGTATGTGTCATTGGATGATCAATTAGGTCATTTTCGTTCTCCCTAGGCTTATTCTTGTCCAATTAGGGTTTTTAACCAATCTTGTGCATCCAATAGGTGTGTTTGTGTCATTGGATGATCAATTAGGTCATTTTCGTCCTCCCTAGGCTTATTCTTGTCCAATTAGGGTTTTTAACCAATCTTGTGCATCCAATAGGTGTGTTTGTGTCATTGGATTAACAATTAGGTCATTTTCGTCCTCCCTAGGCTTATTCTTGTCCAATTAGGGTTTTTAACCAATCTTGTGCATCCAATAGGTGTGTTTGTGTCATTGGATTAACATTTAGGTCATTTTCGTCATCCCTAGGCTTATTCTTGTCCAATTAGGGTTTTTAACCAATCTTGTGCATCCAATAGGCGTGTTTGTGTCATTGGATTAACATTTAGGTCATTTTCGTCCTCCCTAGGCTTATTCTTGTCCAATTAGGGTTTTTAACCAATCTTGTGCATCCAATAGGTGTGTTTGTGTCATTGGATTAACATTTAGGTCATTTTCGTCCTCCCAAGGCTTATTCTTGTCCAATTAATGTTTTTAACCAATCTTGTGCATCCAATAAGTTCATTCGTGTCATTGGAGGAACATATAGGTCATTTTCGTCCTCCCAAGGCTTTTTCTTGTCCAATAATGGTTTTTAACCAAACTTGTGCATCCAATAGGTGTATTTGTGTCATTGGATTAACGTTTAGGTCATTTTCGTCCTCCCAACGCTTATTCTTGTCCAGTTCGGGTTTTTAACCAATCATGTGCATCCAATACGTGTGTTTGTGTCATCGGATGTACATTTAGGTCATTTTCGTCCTCCCTAAGCTTATTCTTGTCCAAATAGGGTTTTTAACCAATCTTGTGCATCTAATAAGTTCATTTGTGTCATTGGAGGAACATAGAGGTCATTTTCGTCCTCCCTAGGCTTATTCTTGTCCAATTAGGGTTTTTAACCAATCTTGTGCATCCAATAGGTGTATTTGTGTCATTGATTTAACATTTAGGTCATTTTCGTCCTCCCAAGTCTTATTCTTGTCCAATTAGGGTTTTTAACCAATCTTGTGCATCCAATAGGTGTGTTTGTGTCATTGGATTAACATTTAGGTCATTTTCGTCCTCCCTAGGCTTATTCTTGTCCAATTAGTGTTTTTAACCAATCTTGTGCATCCAATAGGTGTGTTTGTGTCATTGGATTAACATTTAGGTCATTTTCGTCCTCCCAAGGCTTATTCTTGTCCAATTATGGTTTTTAACCAATCTTGTGCATCCAATAAGTTCATTTGTGTCATTGGAGGAACATATAGGTCATTTTCGTCCTCCCTAGGCTTATTCTTGTCCAATTAGGGTTTTTAACCAATCTTGTGCATCCAATAGGTGTATTTGTGTCATTGGATTAACATTTTGGTCATTCTCGTCCTCCCAAGTCTTATTCTTGTCCAATTAGGGTTTTTAACCAATCTTGTGCATCCAATAGGTGTGTTTGTGTCATTGGATTAACATTTAGGTCATTTTCGTCCTCCCTAGGCTTATTCTTGTCCAATTAGTGTTTTTAACCAATCTTGTGCATCCAATAGGTGTGTTTGTGTCATTGGATTAACATTTAGGTCATTTTCGTCCTCCCAAGGCTTATTCTTGTCCAATTATGGTTTTTAACCAATCTTGTGCATCCAATAAGTTCATTTGTGTCATTGGAGGAACATATAGGTCATTTTCGTCCTCCCTAGGCTTATTCTGGTCCAATTAGGGTTTTTAACAAATCTTGTGCATCCAATAAGTTCATTTGTGTCATTGGAGGAACATATAGGTCATTTTCGTCCTCCCTAGGCTTATTCTGGTCCAATTAGGGTTTTTAACCAATCTTGGGCATCCAATAAGTGTGTTTGTGTCATTGGATGTACATTTAGGTCATTTTCGTCCTACTAAGGCTTATTCTTGTCCAGTTAGGGTTTTTAACCAATCTTGTGCATCCAATAGGTGAGTTTGTGTCATTGGATGTACATTTAGGTCATTTTCGTCCTCCCTAAGCTTATTCTTGTCCAATTAGGGTTTTTAACCAATCTTTTGCATCCAATAAGTTCATTTGTGTCATTGGAGGAACATATAGGTCATTTTCGTCCTCCCTAAGCTTATTCTTGTCCAATTAGGGTTTTTAACTAATCTTGTGCATCCAATAGGTGTGTTTATAACATTGGATTAACATTTAGGTCATTTTCGTCCTCCCTAGGCTTATTCTTGTCCAATTAGGGTTTTTAACCAATCTTGTGCATCCAATAAGTTCATTTGTGTCATTGGATTAACATTTAGGTCATTTTCGTCCTCCCTAGGCTTATTCTTGTCCTATTAGGGTTTTTAACAAACCTTGTGCTTCCAATAGGTGTGTTTGTGTCATTGGATTAACATTTAGGTCATTTTCGTCCTCCCTAGGCTTATTCTTGTCCTATTAGGGTTTTTAACAAACCTTGTGCTTCCAATAGGTGTGTTTGTGTTATTGGATTAACATTTACGTCATTTTCGTCCTCCCTAGGCTTATTCCTGTCCAATTAGGGTTTATAACAAACCTTGTGCTTCCAATAAGTTCATTTTTGTCAATTGAGGAACATATAGGTGATTTTCGTCCTCCCAAGGCTTATTCTTGTCCAATTAATGTTTTTAACCAATCTTGTGCATCCAATAAGTTCATTTGTGTCATTGGAGGAACATATAGGTCATTTTCGTCCTCCCAAGGCTTTTTCTTGTCCAATAATGGTTTTTAACCAATCTTGTGCATCCAATAGGTGTGTTTGTGTCATTGGATTAACATTTAGGTCATTTTCGTCCTCCCTAGGCTTATTCTTGTCCTATTAGGGTTTTTAACAAACCTTGTGCATCCAATAGGTGTGTTTGTGTCATTGGATTAACATTTAGGTCATCTTCGTCCTCCCTAGGCTTATTCTTGTCCAATTAGGGTTTTTAACCAATCTTGTGCATCCAATAGGTGTGTTTGTGTCATTGGATTAACATTTAGGTCATTTTCGTCCTCCCAAGGCTTATTCTTGTCCAATTAATGTTTTTAACCAATCTTGTGCGTCCAATAAGTTCATTTGTGTCATTGGAGGAACATATAGGTCATTTTCGTCCTCCCAAGGCTTTTTCTTGTCCAATAATGGTTTTTAACCAATCTTGTGCATCCAATAGGTGTGTTTGTGTCATTGGATTAACATTTAGGTCATATTCGTCCTCCCTAGGCTTATTCTTGTCCAATTAGGGTTTTTAACCAATCTTGTGCATCCAATATGTGCGTTTGTGTCATTGGATTAGCATTTAGGTCATTTTAGTCCTCCCTAGGCTTATTCTTGTCCAATTAGGGTTTTTAACCAATCTTGTGCATCCAATAGGTGTGTTAGGGTCATTGGATTAACATTTAGGTCATTTTCGTCCTCCCTAGGCTTATTCTTGTCCAATTAGGGTTTTTAACCAATCTTGTGCATCCAATAGGTGTGTTTGTGTCATTAGATTAACATTTAGGTCATTTTCGTCCTCCCTAGGCTTATTCTTGTCCAATTAGGGTTTTTAACCAATCTTGTGCATCCAATAGGTGTGTTTGTGTCATTGGATTAACATTTAGGTCATTTTCGTCCTCCCAAGGCTTATTCTTGTCCAATTAATGTTTTTAACCAATCTTGTGCATCCAATAAGTTCATTCGTGTCATTGGAGGAACATATAGGTCATTTTCGTCCTCCCAAGGCTTTTTCTTGTCCAATAATGGTTTTTAACCAAACTTGTGCATCCAATAGGTGTATTTGTGTCATTGGATTAACGTTTAGGTCATTTTCGTCCTCCCAACGCTTATTCTTGTCCAGTTCGGGTTTTTAACCAATCATGTGCATCCAATACGTGTGTTTGTGTCATCGGATGTACATTTAGGTCATTTTCGTCCTCCCTAAGCTTATTCTTGTCCAAATAGGGTTTTTAACCAATCTTGTGCATCTAATAAGTTCATTTGTGTCATTGGAGGAACATAGAGGTCATTTTCGTCCTCCCTAGGCTTATTCTTGTCCAATTAGGGTTTTTAACCAATCTTGTGCATCCAATAGGTGTATTTGTGTCATTGATTTAACATTTAGGTCATTTTCGTCCTCCCAAGTCTTATTCTTGTCCAATTAGGGTTTTTAACCAATCTTGTGCATCCAATAGGTGTGTTTGTGTCATTGGATTAACATTTAGGTCATTTTCGTCCTCCCTAGGCTTATTCTTGTCCAATTAGTGTTTTTAACCAATCTTGTGCATCCAATAGGTGTGTTTGTGTCATTGGATTAACATTTAGGTCATTTTCGTCCTCCCAAGGCTTATTCTTGTCCAATTTTTGTTTTTAACCAATCTTGTGCATCCAATAAGTTCATTTGTGTCATTGGAGGAACATATAGGTCATTTTCGTCCTCCCTAGGCTTATTCTGGTCCAATTAGGGTTTTTAACCAATCTTAGGCATCCAATAGGTGTGTTTGTGTCATTGGATGTACATTTAGGTCATTTTCGTCCTACTAAGGCTTATTCTTGTCCAGTTAGGGTTTTTAACCAATCTTGTGCATCCAATAGGTGAGTTTGTGTCATTGGATGTACATTTAGGTCATTTTCGTCCTCCCTAAGCTTAATCTTGTCCAATTAGGGTTTTTAACCAATCTTGTGCATCCAATAAGTTCATTTGTGTCATTGGAGGAACATATAGGTCATTTTCGTGCTCCCTAGGCTTATTCTTGTCCAATTAGGGTTTTTAACTAATCTTGTGCATCCAATAGGTGTGTTTATAACATTGGATTAACATTTAGGTCATTTTCGTCCTCCCTAGACTTATTCTTGTCCAATTAGGGTTTTTAACCAATCTTGTGCATCCAATAAGTTCATTTGTGTCATTGGATTAACATTTAGGTCATTTTCGTCCTCCCTATGCTTATTCTTGTCCTATTAGGGTTTTTAACAAACCTTGTGCTTCCAATAGGTGTGTTTGTGTCATTGGATTAACATTTAGGTTATTTTCGTCCTCCCTAGGCTTATTCGTGTCCAATTAGGGTTTTTAACCAATCTTGTGGATCCAATAGGTGTGTTTGAGTTATTGGATTAACATTTAGGTCATTTTCGTCCTCCCTAGGCTTATTCCTGTCCAATTAGGGTTTATAACAAACCTTGTGCTTCCAATAAGTTCATTTTTGTCATTGGAGGAACATATAGGTCATTTTCGTCCTCCCTAGGCTTATTCTTGTCCAATTAGGGTTTTTAACCAATCTTGTGCATCCAATAGGTGTGTTTATGTCATTGGATTAACATTTAGGTCATTTTCGTCCTCCCTAGGCTTATTCTTATCCAATTAGGGTTTTTAATAAATCTTGTGCATCCAATAAGTTCATTTGTGTCATTGGATAAACATTTAGCTCATTTTCGTCCTCCCTAGGCTTATTCTTGTCCAATTAGGGTTTTTAACCAATCTTGTGCATCCAATAGGTGTGTTTGTGTCATTGGATTAACATTTAGGTCATTTTCGTCCTCCCTAGGCTTATTCTTGTCCAATTAGGGTTTTTAACCAATCTTGTGCATCCAATATGTGTGTTTGTGTCATTGGATTAGCATTTAGGTCATTTTAGTCCTCCCTAGGCTTATTCTTGTCCAATTAGGGTTTTTAACCAATCTTGTGCATCCAATAGGTGTGTTTGTGTCATTAGATTAACATTTAGGTCATTTTCGTCCTCCCTAGGCTTATTCTTGTCCAATTAGGGTTTTTAACCAATCTTGTGCATCCAATAGGTGTGTTTGTGTCATTGGATTAACATTTAGGTCATTTTCGTCCTCCCTAGGCTTATTCTTGTCCAATTAATGTTTTTAACCAATCTTGTGCATCCAATAAGTTCATTTGTGTCATTGGAGGAACATATAGGTCATTTTCGTCCTCCCAAGGCTTTTTCTTGTCCAATAATGGTTTTTAACCAATCTTGTGCATCCAATAGGTGTGTTTGTGTCATTGGATTAACGTTTAGGTCATTTTCGTCCTCCCAACGCTTATTCTTGTCCAGTTCGGGTTTTTAACCAATCACGTGCATCCAATACGTGTGTTTGTGTCATCGGATGTACATTTAGGTCATTTTCGTCCTCCCTAAGCTTATTCTTGTCCAAATAGGGTTTTTAACCAATCTTGTGCATCCAATAAGTTCATTTGTGTCATTGGAGGAACATATAGGTCATTTTCGTCCTCCCTAGGCTTATTCTTGTCCAATTAGGGTTTTTAACCAATCTTGTGCATCCAATAGGTGTATTTGTGTCATTGGATTAACATTTTGGTCATTCTCGTCCTCCCAAGTCTTATTCTTGTCCAATTAGGGTTTTTAACCAATCTTGTGCATCCAATAGGTGTGTTTGTGTCATTGGATTAACATTTAGGTCATTTTCGTCCTCCCTAGGCTTATTCTTGTCCAATTAGTGTTTTTAACCAATCTTGTGCATCCAATAGGTGTGTTTGTGTCATTGGATTAACATTTAGGTCATTTTCGTCCTCCCAAGGCTTATTCTTGTCCAATTATGGTTTTTAACCAATCTTGTGCATCCAATAAGTTCATTTGTGTCATTGGAGGAACATATAGGTCATTTTCGTCCTCCCTAGGCTTATTCTGGTCCAATTAGGGTTTTTAACAAATCTTGTGCATCCAATAAGTTCATTTGTGTCATTGGAGGAACATATAGGTCATTTTCGTCCTCCCTAGGCTTATTCTGGTCCAATTAGGGTTTTTAACCAATCTTGGGCATCCAATATGTGTGTTTGTGTCATTGGATGTACATTTAGGTCATTTTCGTCCTACTAAGGCTTATTCTTGTCCAGTTAGGGTTTTTAACCAATCTTGTGCATCCAATAGGTGAGTTTGTGTCATTGGATGTACATTTAGGTCATTTTCGTCCTCCCTAAGCTTATTCTTGTCCAATTAGGGTTTTTAACCAATCTTTTGCATCCAATAAGTTCATTTGTGTCATTGGAGGAACATATAGGTCATTTTCGTCCTCCCTAGGCTTATTCTTGTCCAATTAGGGTTTTTAACTAATCTTGTGCATCCAATAGGTGTGTTTATAACATTGGATTAACATTTAGGTCATTTTCGTCCTCCCTAGGCTTATTCTTGTCCAATTAGGGTTTTTAACCAATCTTGTGCATCCAATAAGTTCATTTGTGTCATTGGATTAACATTTAGGTCATTTTCGTCCTCCCTAGGCTTATTCTTGTCCAATTAGGGTTTTTAACCAATCTTGTGCATCCAATAGGTGTGTTTGTGTCATTGGATTAACATTTAGGTCATTTTCGTCCTCCCTAGGCTTATTCTTGTCCAATTAGGGTTTTTAACCAATCTTGTAAATCCAATATGTTCATTTGTGTCATTGGATGAACATTTAGGTCATTTTCGTCCTCCCTAGGCTTATTCTTGTCCAATTAGGGTTTCTAAACAATCTTGTGCATCCAATAGGTGTGTTTGTGTCATTGGATGAACATTTAGGTCATTTTCGTCCTCCCTAGGCTTATTCTTGTCCAATTAGGGTTTTTAACCAATCTTGTGCATCCATTAAGTTCATTTGTGTCATTGGATAAACATTTAGGTCATTTTCGTCCACCCTAGGCTTATTCTTGTCCAATTAGGGTTTTTAACCAATCTTGTGCCTCCAATAAGTTCATTTGTGTCATTGGATGAACATTTAGGTCATTTTCGTCCTCCCAAGGCTTATTCTTGTCCAATTAGGGTTTTTAACCAATCTTGTGCATCCAATAAGTTCATTTGTGTCATTGGATGAACATTTAGGTCATTTACGTCCTTCCTAGGCTTATTCTTGTCCAATTAGGGTTTTTAAGCAATCTTGTGAATCCAATAAGTTTATTTGTTTCATTGGATGAACATTTAGGTCATTTTCGTCAACCATAGGCTTATTCTTGTTCAATTAGGGTTTCTAACCAATCATGTGCATCCAATAGGTGTGTTTGTGTCATTGGATGAACATTTGGGTCATTTTCGTCCTCCCTAGTCTTATTCTTGTCCAATTAGGGTTTTAAGCAATCTTGTGCATCCAATAAGTTCATTTGTGTCATTGGATGAACATTTAGGTTATTTTCGTCCTCACTAGGCTTAGTTTTGTGCAATTAGGGTTTTTAACCAATCTTGTGCATCCAATAGGTGTGTTTGTGTCATTAGATGAACATTTAGGTCATTTTCATGCTCCCTAGGCTTATTGTTGTCCAATTAGGGTTTTTAACCAATCTTGTGCATCCAATAGGTGTGTTTGTGTCATTGGATGAACATTTAGGTCATTTTCGTCCTCCCTAGTCTTATTCTTGTCCAATTAGGGTTTTAAGCAATCTTGTGCATCCAATAAGTTCATTTGTGTCCTTGGATTAAGATTTAAGTCATTTTCGTCCTCCCTAGGCTTATTCTTGTTCAATTAGGGTTTCTAACCAATCTTGTGCATCCAATAGGTGTGTTTGTGTCATTGGATGAACATTTAGGTCATTTTCGTCCTCCCTAGGCTTATTCTTGTCTAATTAGGGTTTTTAAGCAATCTTGTGCATCCAATAAGTTCATTTGTGTTATTGGATAAACATTTAGGTCATTTTCGTCCAACCTAGGCTTATTCTTGTCCAATTAGGGTTTTTAACCAATCTTGTGCATCCAATAAGTTCATTTGTGTCATTGGATAAACATTTAGGTCATTTTCGTCCTCCCTAGGCTTATTCTTGTCCAATTAGGGTTTTGACCAATCTTGTGCCTCCAATAAGTTCATTTGTGTCATTGGATGAACATTTAGGTCATTTTCGTCCTCCCAAGGCTTATTCTTGTCCAATTAGGGTTTTTAACCAATCTTGTGCATCCAATAAGTTCATTTGTGTCATTGGATGAACATTTAGGTCATTTTCGTCCTCCCTAGGCTTATTCTTGTCCAATTAGGGTTTTTAGGAAATCTTGTGCATCCAATAGGTGTGTTTGTGTCATTGGACGAACATTTAGGTCATTTTCGTCCTCCCTAGGCTTATTCTTGTCCAATTAGGGTTTTTAACCAATCTTGTGCATCCAATAGGTGTGTTTGTGTCATTGGATTAACATTTAGGTCATTTTCGTCCTCCCTAGGCTTATTCTTGTCCAATTAGGGTTTTTAACCAATCTTGTGCATCCAATAAGTTTAATTGTGTCATTGAATTAATATTTAGGTCATTTTCGTCCTCCCAAGGTATATTGTTGTCCAATTAGGGTTTTTAACCAATCTTGTGCATCCAATAGGTGTGTTTGTGTCATTGGATGATCAATTAGGTCATTTTCGTCCTCCCTAGGCTTATTCTTGTCCAATTAGGGTTTTTAACCAATCTTGTGCATCCAATAGGTGTGTTTGTGTCATTGGATGATCAATTAGGTCATTTTCATCCTACCTACACTTATTCTTGTCAAATTAGGGTTTTTAATCAATCTTGTGCATCCAATAACTTTGTTTGTGTCATTGAATTAATATTTAGGTCATTTTCGTCCTCCCTAGGCATATTCTTGTCCAATTAGGGTTTTTAACCAATCTTGTGCATCCAATAGGTGTGTTTGTGTCATTGGATGATCAATTAGGTCATTTTCGTCCTCCCTAGGCTTATTCTTGTCCAATTAGGGTTTTTAACCAATCTTGTGCATCCAATAGGTGTGTTTGTGTCATTGGATGATCAATTAGGTCATTTTCGTCCTCCCTAGGCTTATTCTTGTCCAATTAGGGTTTTTAACCAATCTTTGCATCCAATAACTTTGTTTGTGTCATTGAATTAATATTTAGGTCATTTTCGTCCTCCCTAGGCATATTCTTGTCCAATTAGGGTTTTTAACCAATCTTGTGCATCCAATAGGTGTGTTTGTGTCATTGGATGATCAATTAGGTCATTTTCGTCCTCCCTAGGCTTATTCTTGTCCAATTAGGGTTTTTAACCAATCTTGTGCATCCAATTGGTGTGTTTGTGTCATTGGATGATCAATTAGGTTATTTTCGTCCTTCCTAGGCTTATTCTTGTCCAATTAGGGTTTTTAACCAATCTTGTGCATCCAATAAGTTGAGTTGTGTCATTGGATTAACATTTAGGTCATTTTCGTCCTCCCTAGGCTTATTCTTGTCCAATTAGGGTTTTTAACCAATCTTGTGCATCCAATAAGTTGAGTTGTGTCATTGAATTAATATTATGTCATTTTCGTCCTCCCTAGGCATATTCTTGTCCAATTAGGGTTTTTAACCAATCTTGTGCATCCAATAGGTGTGTTTGTGTCATTGGATTAACATTTAGGTCATTTTCGTCCTCCCTAGGCTTATTCTTGTCCAATTAGGGTTTTTAACCAATCTTGTGCATCCAATAGGTGTGTTTGTGTCATTGGATGATCAATTAGGTCATTTTCGTCCTCCCTAGGCATATTCTTGTCCAATTAGGGTTTTTAACGAATCTTGTGAATCCAATATGTGTGATTGTGTCATTGGATGATCAATTAGGTCATTTTCGTCCTCCCTAGGCTTATTCTTGTCCAATTAGGGTTTTTAACCAATCTTGTGCACCCAATAAGTTGAGTTGTGTCATTGGATTAACATTTAGGTCATTTTCGTTCTCCCTAGGCTTATTCTTGTCCAATTAGGGTTTTTAACCAATCTTGTGCATCCAATAGGTGTGTTTGTGTCATTGGATGATCAATTAGGTCATTTTCGTCCTCCCTAGGCATATTCTTGTCCAATTAGGGTTTTTAACCAATCTTGTGCATCCAATAGGTCTGTTTGTGTCATTGGATGATCAATTTAGGTCATTTTCGTTCTCCCTAGGCATATTCTTGTGCAATTAGGGTTTTTAACCAATCTTGTGCATCCAATAGGTGTGTTTGTGTCATTGGATGATCAATTAGGTCATTTTCGTCCTCCCTAGGCTTATTCTTGTCCAATTAGGGTTTTTAACCAATCTTGTGCATCCAATAGGTGTGTTTGTGTCATTGGATGATCAATTAGGTCATTTTCGTCCTCCCTAGGCTTATTCTTGTCCAATTAGGGTTTTTAACCAATCTTGTGCATCCAATAACTTTGTTTGTGTCATTGAATTAATATTTAGGTCATTTTCCTCCTCCCTAGGCATTTTTTTGTCCAATTAGGGTTTTTAACCAATCTTGTGCATCCAATAGGTGTGTTTGTGTCATTGGATTAACATTTAGGTCATTTTCGTCCTCCCTAGGCTTATTCTTGTCCAATTAGGGTTTTTAACCAATCTTGTGCATCCAATAAGTTCATTTGTGTCATTGGATTAACATTTAGGTCATTTTCGTCCTCCCAAGGCTTATTCTTGTCCTATTAGGGTTTTTAACAAACCTTGTGCTTCCAATAGGTGTGTTTGTGTCATTGGATTAACATTTAGGTCATCTTCGTCCTCCCTAGGCTTATTCTTGTCCAATTAGGGTTTTTAACCAATCTTGTGCATCCAATAGGTGTGTTTGTGTCATTGGATTAACATTTAGGTCATTTTCGTCCTCCCTAGGCTTATTCTTGTCCAATTAGGGTTTTTAACCAATCTTGTGCATCCAATAGGTGTGTTTGTGTCATTGGATTAACATTTAGGTCATTTTCGTCCTCCCAAGGCTTATTCTTGTCCAATTAATGTTTTTAACCAATCTTGTGCATCCAATAAGTTCATTTGTGTCATTGGAGGAACATATAGGTCATTTTCGTCCTCCCAAGGCTTTTTCTTGTCCAATAATGGTTTTTAACCAATCTTGTGCATCCAATAGGTGTGTTTGTGTCATTGGATTAACGTTTAGGTCATTTTCGTCCTCCCAACGCTTATTCTTGTCCAGTTCGGGTTTTTAACCAATCATGTGCATCCAATACGTGTGTTTGTGTCATCGGATGTACATTTAGGTCATTTTTGTCCTCCCTAAGCTTATTCTTGTCCAAATAGGGTTTTTAACCAATCTTGTGCATCCAATAAGTTCATTTGTGTCATTGGAGGAACATATAGGTCATTTTCGTCCTCCCTAGGCTTATTCTTGTCCAATTAGGGTTTTTAACCAATCTTGTGCATCCAATAGGTGTATTTGTGTCATTGGATTAACATTTTGGTCATTCTCGTCCTCCCAAGTCTTATTCTTGTCCAATTAGGGTTTTTAACCAATCTTGTGCATCCAATAGGTGTGTTTGTGTCATTGGATTAACATTTAGGTCATTTTCGTCCTCCCTAGGCTTATTCTTGTCCAATTAGTGTTTTTAACCAATCTTGTGCATCCAATAGGTGTGTTTGTGTCATTGGATTAACATTTAGGTCATTTTCGTCCTCCCAAGGCTTATTCTTGTCCAATTATGGTTTTTAACCAATCTTGTGCATCCAATAAGTTCATTTGTGTCATTGGAGGAACATATAGGTCATTTTCGTCCTCGCTAGGCTTATTGTTGTCCAATTAGGGTTTTTAACCAATCTTGTGCATCCAATAGGTGTGTTTGTGTCATTGGATTAACATATAGGTCATTTTCGTCCTCCCTAGGCTTATTCTGGTCCAATTAGGGTTTTTAACAAATCTTGTGCATCCAATAAGTTCATTTGTGTCATTGGAGGAACATATATGTCATTTTCGTCCTCCCTAGGCTTATTCTGGTCCAATTAGGGTTTTTAACCAATCTTGGGCATCCAATAAGTGTGTTTGTGTCATTGGATGTACATTTAGGTCATTTTCGTCCTACTAAGGCTTATTCTTGTCCAGTTAGGGTTTTTAACCAATCTTGTGCATCCAATAGGTGTGTTTGTGTCATTGGATTAACATTTAGGTCATTTTCGTCCTCCCTAGGCTTATTCTTGTCCAATTAGTGTTTTTAACCAATCTTGTGCATCCAATAGGTGTGTTTGTGTCATTGGATTAACATTTAGGTCATTTTCGTCCTCCCAAGGCTTATTCTTGTCCAATTATGGTTTTTAACCAATCTTGTGCATCCAATAAGTTCATTTGTGTCATTGGAGGAACATATAGGTCATTTTCGTCCTCCCTAGGCTTATTCTGGTCCAATTAGGGTTTTTAACAAATCTTGTGCATCCAATAAGTTCATTTGTGTCATTGGAGGAACATATAGGTCATTTTCGTCCTCCCTAGGCTTATTCTGGTCCAATTAGGGTTTTTAACCAATCTTGGGCATCCAATAAGTGTGTTTGTGTCATTGGATGTACATTTAGGTCATTTTCGTCCTACTAAGGCTTATTCTTGTCCAGTTAGGGTTTTTAACCAATCTTGTGCATCCAATAGGTGAGTTTGTGTCATTGGATGTACATTTAGGTCATTTTCGTCCTCCCTAAGCTTATTCTTGTCCAATTAGGGTTTTTAACCAATCTTTTGCATCCAATAAGTTCATTTGTGTCATTGGAGGAACATATAGGTCATTTTCGTCCTCCCTAAGCTTATTCTTGTCCAATTAGGGTTTTTAACTAATCTTGTGCATCCAATAGGTGTGTTTATAACATTGGATTAACATTTAGGTCATTTTCGTCCTCCCTAGGCTTATTCTTGTCCAATTAGGGTTTTTAACCAATCTTGTGCATCCAATAAGTTCATTTGTGTCATTGGATTAACATTTAGGTCATTTTCGTCCTCCCTAGGCTTATTCTTGTCCTATTAGGGTTTTTAACAAACCTTGTGCTTCCAATAGGTGTGTTTGTGTCATTGGATTAACATTTAGGTCATTTTCGTCCTCCCTAGGCTTATTCTTGTCCAATTAGGGTTTTTAACCAATCTTGTGCATCCAATAGGTGTGTTTGAGTCATTGGATTAACATTTAGGTCATTTTCGTCCTCCCTAGGCTTATTCTTGTCCAATTAGGGTTTTTAACAAACCTTGTGTTTCCAATAAGTTCATTTTTGTCATTGGAGGAACATATAGGTCATTTTCGTCCTCCCTAGGCTTATTCTTGTCCAATTAGGGTTTTTAACCAATCTTGTGCATCCAATAGGTGTGTTTATGTCATTGGATTAACATTTAGGTCATTTTCGTCCTCCCTAGGCTTATTCTTGTCCAATTAGGGTTTTTAACCAATCTTGTTCATCCAATAGGTGTGTTTGTGTCATTGGATTAACATTTAGGTCATTTTCGTCCTCCCTAGGCTTCTTCTTGTCCAATTAGGGTTTTTAACCAATCTTGTGCATCCAATAGGTGTGTTTGTGTCATTGGATTAACATTTAGGTCATTTTCGTCCTCCCTAGGCTTATTCTTGTCCAATTAGGGTTTTTAACCAATCTTGTGCGTCCAATAGGTGTGTTTGTGTCATTGGATTAACATTTAGGTCATTTTCGTCCTCCCTAGGCTTATTCTTGTCCAATTACGGTTTTTAACCAATCTTGTGCATCCAATAGGTGTGTTTGTGTCATTGGATGTACATTTAGTTCATTTTCGTCCTCCCTAGGCTTATTCTTGTCCAATTAGGGTTTTTAACCAATCTTGTGCATCCAATAGGTGTGTTTGTGTCATTGGATTAACATTTAGGTCATTTTCGTACTACCAAGGCTTATTCCTGTCCAATTAGGGTTTTTAACCAATCTTGTGCATCCAATAAGTTCATTTGTGTCATTGGAGGAACATATAGTTCATTTTCGTCCTCCCTAGGCTTATTCTTGTCCAATTAGGGTTTTTAACCAATCTTGTGCATCCAATAAGTTCATTTGTGTCATTGGAGGAACATATAGGTCATTTTCGTCCTCCCTAGGCTTATTCTTGTCCAATTAGGGTTTTTAACCAATCTTGAGCATCCAATAGGTGTGTTTGTGTCAATGGATGTACATTTAGGTCATTTTCGTCCTCCCTAGGCTTATTCTTGTCCAATTAGGGTTTTCAACCAATCTTTTGCATCGAATAAGTTCATTTGTGTCATTGGAGGAACATATAGGTCATTTTCGTTCTCCCTAGGCTTATTCTTGTCCAATTAGGGTTTTTAACCAATCTTGTGCATCCAATAAGTTCATTTGTGTCATTGGAGGAACATATAGGTCATTTTCGTCCTCCCTAGGCTTATTCTTGTCCAATTAGGGTTTTTAACTAATCTTGTGCATCCAATAGGTGTGTTTATAACATTGGATTAACATTTAGGTCATTTTCGTCCTCCCTAGGCTTATTCTTGTCCAATTAGGGTTTTTAACCAATCTTGTGCATCCAATAAGTTCATTTGTGTCATTGGATTAACATTTAGGTCATTTTCGTCCTCCCTAGGTATATTCTTGTCCAATTAGGGTTTTTAATCAATCTTGTGTATCCAATAGGTGTGTTTGTGTCATTGGATGATCAATTAGGTCATTTTCGTCCTCCCTAGGCATATTCTTGTCCAATTAGGGTTTTTAACCAATCTTGTGCATCCAATAGGTGTGTTTGTGTCATTGGATGATCAATTAGGTCATTTTCGTCCTCCCTAGGCTTATTCTTGTCCAATTAGGGTTTTTAACCAATCTTGTGCATCCAATAAGTTCATTGGTGTCATTGGATGATCAATTAGGTCATTTTCGTCCTCGCTAGGCATATTCTTGTCCAACTAGGGTTTTTAACCAATCTTGTGCATCCAATAGGTGTGTTTGTATCATTGGACGATCAATTAGGTCATTTTCGTCCTCCCTAGGCTTATTCTTGTCCAATTAGGGTTTTTAACCAATCTTGTGCATCCAATAAGTTCATTAGTGTCATTGGATGATCAATTAGGTCATTTTCCTCCTCCCTAGGCATGTTCTTGTCCAACTAGGGTTTTTAACCAATCTTGTGCATCCAATAGGTGTGTTTGTGTCATTGGATGATCAATTAGGTCATTTTCGTCCTCCCTAGGCTTATTCTTGTCCAATTAGGGTTTTTAAACAATCTTGTGCATCCAATAGGTGTGTTTGTGTCATTGGATTAACATTTAGGTCATTTTCGTCCTCCCTAGGCTTATTCTTGTCCAATTAGGGTTTTTAACCAATCTTGTGCATCCAATAGGTGTGTTTGTGTCATTGGATTTACATTTAGGTCATTTTCGTCCTCCCTAGGCTTATTCTTGTCCAATTAGGGTTTTTAACCAATCTTGTGCATCCAATAGGTGTGTTTGTGTCATTGGATGTACATTTAGGTCATTTTCGTCCTCCCTAGGCTTATTCTTGTCCAATTAGGGTTTTTAACCAATCTTGTGCATCCAATAAGTGCATTTGTGTCATTGGAGGAACATATAGGTCATTTTCGTCCTCCCTAGGCTTATTCTTGTCCAATTAGGGTTTTTAACCAATCTTGTGCATCCAATAGGTGTGTTTGTGTCATTGGATTAACATTTAGGTCATTTTCGTCCTCCCAAGGCTTATTCTTGTCCAATTAATGTTTTTAACCAATCTTGTGCATCCAATAAGTTCATTCGTGTCATTGGAGGAACATATAGGTCATTTTCGTCCTCCCAAGGCTTTTTCTTGTCCAATAATGGTTTTTAACCAAACTTGTGCATCCAATAGGTGTATTTGTGTCATTGGATTAACGTTTAGGTCATTTTCGTCCTCCCAACGCTTATTCTTGTCCAGTTCGGGTTTTTAACCAATCATGTGCATCCAATACGTGTGTTTGTGTCATCGGATGTACATTTAGGTCATTTTCGTCCTCCCTAAGCTTATTCTTGTCCAAATAGGGTTTTTAACCAATCTTGTGCATCTAATAAGTTCATTTGTGTCATTGGAGGAACATAGAGGTCATTTTCGTCCTCCCTAGGCTTATTCTTGTCCAATTAGGGTTTTTAACCAATCTTGTGCATCCAATAGGTGTATTTGTGTCATTGATTTAACATTTAGGTCATTTTCGTCCTCCCAAGTCTTATTCTTGTCCAATTAGGGTTTTTAACCAATCTTGTGCATCCAATAGGTGTGTTTGTGTCATTGGATTAACATTTAGGTCATTTTCGTCCTCCCTAGGCTTATTCTTGTCCAATTAGTGTTTTTAACCAATCTTGTGCATCCAATAGGTGTGTTTGTGTCATTGGATTAACATTTAGGTCATTTTCGTCCTCCCAAGGCTTATTCTTGTCCAATTATGGTTTTTAACCAATCTTGTGCATCCAATAAGTTCATTTGTGTCATTGGAGGAACATATAGGTCATTTTCGTCCTCCCTAGGCTTATTCTTGTCCAATTAGGGTTTTTAACCAATCTTGTGCATCCAATAGGTGTATTTGTGTCATTGGATTAACATTTTGGTCATTCTCGTCCTCCCAAGTCTTATTCTTGTCCAATTAGGGTTTTTAACCAATCTTGTGCATCCAATAGGTGTGTTTGTGTCATTGGATTAACATTTAGGTCATTTTCGTCCTCCCTAGGCTTATTCTTGTCCAATTAGTGTTTTTAACCAATCTTGTGCATCCAATAGGTGTGTTTGTGTCATTGGATTAACATTTAGGTCATTTTCGTCCTCCCAAGGCTTATTCTTGTCCAATTATGGTTTTTAACCAATCTTGTGCATCCAATAAGTTCATTTGTGTCATTGGAGGAACATATAGGTCATTTTCGTCCTCCCTAGGCTTATTCTGGTCCAATTAGGGTTTTTAACCAATCTTGGGCATCCAATAGGTGTGTTTGTGTCATTGGATGTACATTTAGGACATTTTCGTTCTACTAAGGCTTATTCTTGTCCAGTTAGGGTTTTTAACCAATCTTGTGCATCCAATAGGTGAGTTTGTGTCATTGGATGTACATTTAGGTCATTTTCGTCCTCCCTAAGCTTATTCTTGTCCAATTAGGGTTTTTAACCAATCTTGGGCATCCAATAAGTTCATTTGTGTCATTGGAGGAACATATAGGTCATTTTCGTCCTCCCTAGGCTTATTCTTGTCCAATTAGGGTTTTTAACCTATCTTGTGCATCCAATAGGTGTGTTTATGTTATTGGATTAACATTTAGGTCATTTTCGTCCTCCCTAGGCTTATTCCTGTCCAATTAGGGTTTATAACAAACCTTGTGCTTCCAATAAGTTCATTTTTGTCATTGGAGGAACATATAGGTCATTTTCGTCCTCCCTAGGCTTATTCTTGTCCAATTAGGGTTTTTAACCAATCTTGTGCATCCAATAGGTGGTTTATGTCATTGGATTAACATTTAGGTCATTTTCATCCTCCCTAGGCTTATTCTTATCCAATTAGGGTTTTTAATAAAACTTGTGCATCCAATAAGTTCATTTGTGTCATTGGATAAACATTTAGCTCATTTTCGTCCTCCCTAGACTTATTCTTGTCCAATTAGGGTTTTCAACCAATCTTGTGCATCCAATAGGTGTGTTTGTGTCATTGGATTAACATTTAGGTCATTTTCGTCCTCCCTAGGCTTATTCTTGTCCAATTAGGGTTTCTAACCAATCTTGTGCATCCAATAGGTGTGTTTGTGTCATTGGATGTACATTTAGGACATTTTCGTCCTCCCTAGGCTTATTCTTGTCCAATTAGGGTTTTTAACCAATCTTGTGCATCCAATAGGTGTGTCTGTGTCATTGGATTAACATTTAGGTCATTTTCGTACTACCAAGGCTTATTCTTGTCCAATTAGGGTTTTTAACCAATCTTGTGCATCCAATAAGTTCATTTGTGTCATTGGAGGAACATATAGGTAATTTTCGTCCTCCCTAGGCTTATTCTTGTCCAATTAGGGTTTTTAACCAATCTTGTGCATCCAATAAGTTCATTTGTGTCATTGGAGGAACATATAGGTCATTTTCGTCCTCGCTAGGCTTATTCTTGTCCAATTAGGGTTTTTAACCAATCTTGTGCATCCAATAGGTGTGTTTGTGTCATTGGATTAACATTTAGGTCATTTTTGTCCTACCTAGGCTTATTCTTGTCCAATTACGGTTTTTAACCAATCTTGTGCATCCAATAGGTGTGTTTGTGTCATTAGATGTACATTTAGGTCATTTTCGTCCTCCCTAGGCTTATTCTTGTCCAATTAGGGTTTTTAACCAATCTTGTGCATCCAATAGGTGTGTTTGTGTCATTGGATGTACATTTAGCTCATTTTCGTCCTCCCTAGGCTTATTCTTGTCCAATTAGGGTTTTTAACCAATCTTGTGCATCCAATAGGTGTGTTGGTGTCATTGGATTAACATTTAGGTCATTTTCGTCCTCCCTAGGCTTATTCTTGTCCAATTAGGGTTTTTAACCAATCTTGTGCATCCAATAAGTTCATTTGTGTCATTGGAGGAACATATAGTTCATTTTCGTCCTCCCTAGGCTTATTCTTGTCGAATTAGGGTTTTTAACCAATCTTGTGCATCCAATAAGTTCATTTGTGTCATTGGAGGAACATATAGGTCATTTTCGTCCTCCCTAGGCTTATTCTTGTCCAATTAGGGTTTTTAACCAATCTTGTGCATCCAATAGGTGTATTTGTGTCATTGGATTAACATTTTGGTCATTCTCGTCCTCCCAAGTCTTATTCTTGTCCAATTAGGGTTTTTAACCAATCTTGTGCATCCAATAGGTGTGTTTGTGTCATTGGATTAACATTTAGGTCATTTTCGTCCTCCCTAGGCTTATTCTTGTCCAATTAGTGTTTTTAACCAATCTTGTGCATCCAATAGGTGTGTTTGTGTCATTGGATTAACATTTAGGTCATTTTCGTCCTCCCAAGGCTTATTCTTGTCCAATTATGGTTTTTAACCAATCTTGTGCATCCAATAAGTTCATTTGTGTCATTGGAGGAACATATAGGTCATTTTCGTCCTCCCTAGGCTTATTCTTGTCCAATTAGGGTTTTTAACCAATCTTGTGCATCCAATAGGTGTGTTTGTGTCATTGGATGTACATTTAGTTCATTTTCGTCCTCCCTAGGCTTATTCTTGTCCAATTAGGGTTTTTAACCAATCTTGTGCATCCAATAAGTTCATTTGTGTCATTGGATGAACATTTAGGTCATTTTCGTCCTCCCTAGTCTTATTCTTGTCCAATTAGGGTTTTTATGCAATCTTGTGCATCCAATAGGCGTGTTTGTGTCATTGGAGGAACATTTAGGTCATTTTCGTCCTCCCTAGTCTTATTCTTGTCCAATTAGGGTTTTTATGCAATCTTGTGCATCCAATTGGTGTGTTTGTGTCATTGGACGAACATTTAGGTCATTTTCGCCCTCCCTAGGCTTATTCTTGTCCAATTATCGTTTTTAACCAACCTTGTGCATCCAATAAGTTCATTTGTGTCATTGGATGAACATTTAGGTCATTTTCGTCCTCCCTAGGCTTATTCTTGTCCAATTAGGGTTTTTAACCAATCTTGTGCATCCAATAAGTTCATTTGTGTCATTGGATGAACATTTAGGTCATTTTCGTTCACCCTAGGCTTATTCTTGTCCAATTAGGGTTTTTAACTAATCTTGTGCATCCAATAAGTTCATTTGTGTCATTGGATTGACATTTATGTCATTTTCGTCCTCCCAAGGCTTATTCTTGTCCAATTAGGGTTTTTAACCAATCTTGTGCATCCAATAGGTGTGTTTGTGTCATTGGATGAACATTTAGGTCATTTTCGTCCTCCCTAGTCTTATTCTTGTCCAATTAGGGTTTTAAGCAATCTTGTGCATCCAATAAGTTCATTTGTGTCATTGGATGAACATTTAGGTCATTTTCGTCCTCTCTAGGCTTATTCTTGTCCAATTAGGGTTTCTAACCAATCTTGTGCATCCAATAAGTTCATTTGTGTCATTGGATGAACATTTAGGTCATTTTCGTCCTCCCTAGGCTTATTCTTGTCCAATTAGGGTTTCTAACCAATCTTTTGCATCTAATAGGTGTATTTGTGTCATTGGATGAACATTTAGGTCATTTTCGTCCTCCCTAGTCTTATTCTTGTCCAATTAGGGTTTTAAGCAATCTTGTGCATCCAATAAGTTCATTTGTGTCATTGGATGAACATTTAGGTTATTTTCGTCCTCCCTAGGCTTAGTTTTGTCCAATTAGGGTTTTTAACCAATCTTGTGCATCCAATAGGTGTGTTTGTGTCATTGGATGAACATTTAGGTCATTTTCGTCCTCCCTAGTCTTATTCTTGTCCAATTAGGGTTTTAAGCAATCTTGTGCATCCAATAAGTTCATTTGTGTCATTGGATTAAGATTTAAGTCATTTTCGTCCTCCATAGGCTTATTCTTGTCCAGTTAGGGTTTTTAACCAGTCTTGTGCATCCAATAGGTGTGTTTGTATCATTGGATGAACATTTAGGTCATTTTCGTCCTCCCTAGTCTTATTCTTGTCCAATTAGGGTTTTAAGCAATCTTGTGCATCCAATAGGTGTGTTTGTGTCATTGGATGAACATTTAGGTCATTTTCATCCTCCCTAGGCTTATTGTTGTCCAATTAGGGTTTTTAACCAATCTTGTGCATCCAATAGGTGTGTTTGTGTCATTGGATGAACATTTAGGTCATTTTCGTCCTCCCTAGTCTTATTCTTGTCCAATTAGGGTTTTAAGCAATCTTGTGCATCCAATAACTTCATTTGTGTCATTGGATTAAGAATTAAGTAATTTTCGTCCTCCCTAGGCTTATTCTTGTCGAATTAGGGTTTTTAACCAATCTTGTGCATCCAATAAGTTCATTTGTGTCATTGGATGAACATTTAGGTCATTTTCGTCCTCCCTAGGCTTATTCTTGTCCAATTAGGATTTTTAACCAATCTTGTGCATCCAATAGGTGTGTTTGTGTCATTGGATTAACATTTAGGTCATTTTCGTCCTCCCTAGGCTTATTCTTGTCCAATTAGGGTTTTTAACCAATCTTGTGCATCCAATAGGTGTGTTTGTGTCATTGGATGTACCTTTAGGTCATTTTCGTCATCCCTAGGCTTATTCTTGTCCAATTAGGGTTTTTAACCAATCTTGTGCATCCAATAGGTGTGTTTGTGTCATTGGATTAACATTTAGGTCATTTTCGTCCTCCCTAGGCTTATTCTTGTCCAATTAGGGTTTTTAACCAATCTTGTGCATCCAATAGGTGTGTTTGTGTCATTGGATGATCAATTAGGTCATTTTCGTCCTCCCTAGGCTTATTCTTGACCAATTAGGGTTTTTAACCAATCTTGTGCATCCAATAAGTTGAGTTGTGTCATTGGATTAGCATTTAGGTCATTTTCGTTCTCCCTAGGC
Organism: Cicer pinnatifidum; assembly: GCA_037974775.1. Taxonomy (NCBI): domain Eukaryota; kingdom Viridiplantae; phylum Streptophyta; class Magnoliopsida; order Fabales; family Fabaceae; genus Cicer; species Cicer pinnatifidum. The sequence continues at coordinate 302,190 of JBBPBR010000782.1, forward strand.
TTATTCTTGTCCAATTAGGGTTTTTAACCAATCTTGTGCATCCAATAAGTTCATTCGTGTCATTGGATTAACATTTAGGTCATTTTCGTTCTCCCTTGGCATATTCTTGTCCAATTAGGGTTTTTAACCAATCTTGTGCATCCAATAGGTGTGTTTGTGTCATTGGATTAACATTTAGGTCATTTTCGTCCTCCCTAGGCTTATTCTTGTCCAATTAGGGTTTTTAACCAATCTTGTGCATCCATTAGGTGTCTTTGTGTCATTGGATTAACATTTAGGTCATTTTTGTCCTCCCTAGGCTTATTCTTGTCCAATTAGGGTTTTTAACCAATCTTGTGCATCCAATAGGTGTGTTTGTGTCATTGGATGTACATTTAGGTCATTTTCGTCCTCCCTAGGCTTATTCTTGTCCAATTAGGGTTTTTAACCAATCTTGTGCATCCAATAAGTGCATTTGTGTCATTGGAGGAACATATAGGTCATTTTCGTCCTCCCTAGGCTTATTCTTGTCCAATTAGGGTTTTTAACCAATCTTGTGCATCCAATAGGTGTGTTTGTGTCATTGGATTAACATTTAGGTCATTTTCGTCCTCCCAAGGCTTATTCTTGTCCAATTAATGTTTTTAACCAATCTTGTGCATCCAATAAGTTCATTCGTGTCATTGGAGGAACATATAGGTCATTTTCGTCCTCCCAAGGCTTTTTCTTGTCCAATAATGGTTTTTAACCAAACTTGTGCATCCAATAGGTGTATTTGTGTCATTGGATTAACGTTTAGGTCATTTTCGTCCTCCCAACGCTTATTCTTGTCCAGTTCGGGTTTTTAACCAATCATGTGCATCCAATACGTGTGTTTGTGTCATCGGATGTACATTTAGGTCATTTTCGTCCTCCCTAAGCTTATTCTTGTCCAAATAGGGTTTTTAACCAATCTTGTGCATCTAATAAGTTCATTTGTGTCATTGGAGGAACATAGAGGTCATTTTCGTCCTCCCTAGGCTTATTCTTGTCCAATTAGGGTTTTTAACCAATCTTGTGCATCCAATAGGTGTATTTGTGTCATTGATTTAACATTTAGGTCATTTTCGTCCTCCCAAGTCTTATTCTTGTCCAATTAGGGTTTTTAACCAATCTTGTGCATCCAATAGGTGTGTTTGTGTCATTGGATTAACATTTAGGTCATTTTCGTCCTCCCTAGGCTTATTCTTGTCCAATTAGTGTTTTTAACCAATCTTGTGCATCCAATAGGTGTGTTTGTGTCATTGGAATAACATTTAGGTCATTTTCGTCCACCCAAGGCTTATTCTTGTCCAATTATGGTTTTTAACCAATCTTGTGCATCCAATAAGTTCATTTGTGTCATTGGAGGAACATATAGGTCATTTTCGTCCTCCCTAGGCTTATTCTTGTCCAATTAGGGTTTTTAACCAATCTTGGGCATCCAATAGGTGTGTTTGTGTCATTGGATGTACATTTAGGTCATTTTCGTCCTACTAAGGCTTATTCTTGTCCAGTTAGGGTTTTTAACCAATCTTGTGCATCCAATAGGTGAGTTTGTGTCATTGGATGTACATTTAGGTCATTTTCGTCCTCCCTAAGCTTATTCTTGTCCAATTAGGGTTTTTAACCAATCTTGGGCATCCAATAAGTTCATTTGTGTCATTGGAGGAACATATAGGTCATTTTCGTCCTCCCTAGGCTTATTCTTGTCCAATTAGGGTTTTTAACTAGTCTTGTGCATCCAATAGGTGTGTTTATGACATTGGATTAACATTTAGGTCATTTTCGTCCTCCCTAGGCTTATTCTTGTCCAATTAGGGTTTTTAACCAATCTTGTGCATCCAATAAGTTCATTTGTGTCATTGGATTAACATTTAGGTCATTTTCGTCCTCCCTAGGCTTATTCTTGTCCTATTAGGGTTTTTAACAAACCTTGTGCTTCCAATAGGTGTGTTTGTGTCATTGGATTAACATTTAGGTCATCTTCGTCCTCCCTAGGCTTATTCTTGTCCAATTAGGGTTTTTAACCAATCTTGTGCATCCAATAGGTGTGTTTATGTTATTGGATTATCATTTAGGTCATTTTCGTCCTCCCTAGGCTTATTCCTGTCCAATTAGGGTTTATAACAAACCTTGTGCTTCCAATAAGTTCATTTTTGTCATTGGAGGAACATATAGTTCATTTTCGTCCTCCCTAGGCTTATTATTGTCCAATTAGGGTTTTTAACCAATCTTGTGCATCCAATAGGTGGTTTATGTCATTGGATTAACATTTAGGTCATTTTCATCCTCCCTAGGCTTATTCTTATCCAATTAGGGTTTTTAATAAATCTTGTGCATCCAATAAGTTCATTTGTGTCATTGGATAAACATTTAGTTCATTTTCGTCCTCCCTAGGCTTATTCTTGTCCAATTAGGGTTTTCAACCAATCTTGTGCATCCAATAGGTGTGTTTGTGTCATTGTATTAACATTTAGGTCATTTTCGTCCTCCCTAGGCTTATTCTTGTCCAATTAGGGTTTCTAACCAATCTTGTGCATCCAATAGGTGTGTTTGTGTCATTGGATGTACATTTAGGACATTTTCGTCCTCCCTAGGCTTATTCTTGTCCAATTAGGGTTTTTAACCAATCTTGTGCATCCAATAGGTGTGTCTGTGTCATTGGATTAACATTTTGGTCATTTTCGTACTACCAAGGCTTATTCTTGTCCAATTAGGGTTTTTAACCAATCTTGTGCATCCAATAAGTTCATTTGTGTCATTGGAGGAACATATAGGTAATTTTCGTCCTCCCTAGGCTTATTCTTGTCCAATTAGGGTTTTTAACCAATCTTGTGCATCCAATAAGTTCATTTGTGTCATTGGAGGAACATATAGCTCATTTTCGTCCTCGCTAGGCTTATTCTTGTCCAATTAGGGTTTTTAACCAATCTTGTGCATCCAATAGGTGTGTTTGTGTCATTGGATTAACATTTAGGTCATTTTTGTCCTACCTAGGCTTATTCTTGTCCAATTACGGTTTTTAACCAATCTTGTGCATCCAATAGGTGTGTTTGTGTCATTGGATGTACATTTAGGTCATTTTCGTCCTCCCTAGGCTTATTCTTGTCCAATTAGGGTTTTTAACCAATCTTGTGCATCCAATAGGTGTGTTTGTGTCATTGGATGTACATTTAGCTCATTTTCGTCCTCCCTAGGCTTATTCTTGTCCAATTAGGGTTTTTAACCAATCTTGTGCATCCAATAGGTGTGTTTGTGTCATTGGATTAACATTTAGGTCATTTTCGTCCTCCCTAGGCTTATTCTTGTCCAATTAGGGTTTTTAACCAATCTTGTGCGTCCAATAGGTGTGTTTGTGTCATTGGATTAACATTTAGGTCATTTTCGTCCTCCCTAGGCTTATTCTTGTCCAATTACGGTTTTTAACCAATCTTGTGCATCCAATAGGTGTGTTTGTGTCATTGGATGAACATTTAGGTCATTTTCGTCCTCCCTAGGCTTATTCTTGTCCAATTAGGGTTTTTAACCAATCTTGTGCATCCAATAAGTTCGATTGTGTCATTGGATGAACATTTAGGTCATTTTCGTCCTTCCTAGGCTTATTCTTGTCCAATTAGGGTTTTTAACCAATCTTGTGCATCCAATAGGTGTGTTTGTGTCATTGGATGAACATTTAGGTCATTTTCGTCCTCCCTAGGCTTATTCTTGTCCAATTAGGGTTTCTAACCAATCTTGTGCATCCAATAAGATCATTTGTGTCATTGGATGAACATTTAGGTCATTTTCGTCCTCCCTAGGCTTATTCTTGTCCAATTAGGGTTTTTAACCAATCTTGTGCATCCAATAGGTGTGTTTGTGTCAATGGATGAACATTTAGGTCATTTTCGTCCTCCCTAGGCTTGTTCTTGTCAAATTAGGGTTTCTAACCAATCTTTTGCATCCAATAGGTGTATTTGTGTCATTGGATGAACATTTAGGTCATTTTCGTCCTCCCAAGGCTTATTGATGTCCAATTAGGGTTTTTAACCAATCTTGTGCATCCAATAAGTTCATTTGTGTCATTGGATGAACATTTAGGTCATTTTCGTCCTCCCTAGGCTTATTCTTGTCCAATTAGGGTTTTTAACCAATCTTGTGGATCCAATAGGTGTGTTTGTGTCATTGGATGAACATTTAGGTCATTTTTCGTCCACCCTAGGCTTATTCTTATCCAATTAGGGTTTTTAACCAATCTTGTGCATCCAATAAGTTCATTTGTGTCATTGGATGAACATTTAGGTCATTTTCGTCCTCTCAAGGCTTATTCTTGTCCAATTAGGGTTTTTAACCAATCTTGTGCATCCAATAAGTTCATTTGTGTCATTGGATGAACATTTAGGTCATTTTCGTCCTCCCTAGGCTTATTCTTGTCCAATTAGGGATTTTAACCAATCTTGTGCATCCAATATGTTCATTTGTGTCATTGGATGAACATTTAGGTCATTTTCGCCCACCCTAGGCTTATTCTTGTCCAATTAGGGTTTTTAACAAATCTTGTGCATCCAATAAGTTCATTTGTGTCATTGGATGAACATTTAGGTCATTTTCGTCCTCCCAAGGCTTATTCTTGTCCAATTAGGGTTTTTAACCAATCTTGTGCATCCAATAAGTTCATTTGTGTCATTGGATGAACATTTAGGTCATTTTCACCCTCCCTAGGCTTATTCTTGTTCAATTAGGGTTTCTAACCAATCTTGTGCATCCAATAGGTGTGTTTGTGTCATTGGATGAACATTTAGGTCATTTTCGTCCTCCCTAGGCTTATTCTTGTCCAATTAGGGTTTCTAAACAATCTTGTGCATCCAATAGGTTTGTTTAGTCATTTGATGAACATTTAGGTTATTTTCGTCCTCCCTAGGCTTATTCTTGTCCAATTAGGGTTTTTAACCAATCTTGTGCATCCAATAAGTTCATTTGTGTCATTGGATTAACATTTAGGTCATTTTCGTCCTCCCTAGGCATATTCTTGTCCAATTAGGGTTTTTAACCAATCTTGTGCTTCCAATAGGTGTGTTTGTGTCATTGGATGATCAATTATGTCATTTTCGTCCTCCCTAGGCTTATTCTTGTCCAATTAGGGTTTTTAACCAATCTTGTGCATCCAATAAGTTCATTTGTGTCATTGGATTAACATTTAGGTCATTTTCGTCCTCCCTAGGCATATTCTTGTCCAATTAGGGTTTTTAACCAATCTTGTGCATCCAATAAGTTCATTTGTGTCATTGGATGAACATTAAGGTCATTTTCGTCCTCCCTAGGCTTATTCTTGTCCAATTAGGGTTTTTAACCAATCTTGTGCATCCAATAAGTTCATTTGTGTCATTGGATTAACATTTAGGTCATTTTCGTCCTCCCTAGGCATATTCTTGTCCAATTAGGGTTTTTTATCAATCTTGTGCTTCCAATAGGTGTGTCTGTGTCATTGGATGATCAATTAGGTCATTTTCGTCCTCCCTAGGCTTATTCTTCTCCAATTAGGGTTTTTAACCAATCTTGTGCATCCAATAAGTTTGTTTGTTTCATTGAATTAATATTTAGGTCATTTTCGTCCTCCCTAGGCATATTCTTGTCCAATTAGGGTTTTTAACCAATCTTGTGCATCCAATAGGTGTGTTTGTGTCATTGGATGATCAATTAGGTCATTTTCGTCCTCCCTAGGCTTATTCTTGTCCAATTAGGGTTTTTAACCAATCTTGCGCATCCAATAAGTTGAGTTGTGTCATTGGATTAACAATTAGGTCATTTTCGTTCTCCCTAGGCATATTCTTGTCCAATTAGGGTTTTTAACCAATCTTGTGCATCCAATAGGTGTGTTTGTGTCATTGGATGATCAATTAGGTCATTTTCGTCCTCCCTAGGCTTATTCTTGTCCAAATAGGGTTTTTAACCAATCTTGTGCATCCAATAGGTGTGTTTGTGTCATTGGATTAACATTTAGGTCATTTTCGTCCTCCCTAGGCTTATTCTTGTCCAATTAGGGTTTTTAACCAATCTTGTGCATCCAATAGGTGTGTTTGTGTCATTGGATTAACATTTAGGTCATTTTCGTCCTCCCTAGGCTTATTCTTGTCCAATTAGGGTTTTTAACCAATCTTGTGCGTCCAATAGGTGTGTTTGTGACATTGGATTAACATTTAGGTCATTTTCGTCCTCCCTAGGCTTATTCTTGTCCAATTACGGTTTTTAACCAATCTTGTGCATCCAATAGGTGTGTTTGTGTCATTGGATGTACATTTAGTTCATTTTCGTCCTCCCTAGGCTTATTCTTGTCCAATTAGGGTTTTTAACCAATCTTGTGCATCCAATAGGTGTGTTTGTGTCATTGGATTAACATTTAGGTCATTTTCGTCCTCCCAAGGCTTATTCTTGTCCAATTAGGGTTTTTAACCAATCTTGTGCATCCAACAGGTGTGTTTATGTCATTGGATTAACATTTAGGTCATTTTCGTCCTCCCTAGGCTTATTTTTGTCCAATTAGGGTTTTTAACAAATCTTTTGCATCCAATAAGTTCATTTGTGTCATTGGATAAACATTTATGTCATTTTCGTCCTTCCTAGGCTTATCCTTGTCCAATTAGGGATTTTAACCAATCTTGTGCATCCAATAAGTTCATTTGTGTCATTGGAGGAACATATAGGTCATTTTCGTCCTCCCTAGACTTATTCTTGTCCAATTAGGGTTTTTAACCAATCTTGTGCATCCAATAGGTGTGTTTATTTCATTGGATGTACATATAGGTCATTTTCGTCCTCCCTAGACTTATTCTTGTCCAATTAGGGTTTTTAACCAATCTTGTGCATCCAATAAGTTCATTTGTGTCATTGGAGGAACATATAGGTCATTTTCGTCCTCCCTAGGCTTATTCTTCTCCAATTAGGGTTTTTAACGAATCTTGTGCATCCGATAAGTGTGTTTGTGTCATTGGATGAACATTTAGGTCATATTCGTACTCCCAAGGCTTATTCTTGTCCAATTAGGGTTTTTAACCAATCTTGTGCATCCAATAGGTGTGTTTGTGTCATTGGATGTACATTTAGGTCATTTTCGTCATCCCTAGGCTTATTCTTGTCCAATTAGGGTTTTTAACCAATCTTGTGCATCCAATAGGTGTGTTTGTGTCATTGGATTAACATTTAGGTCATTTTCGTCCTCCCTAGGCTTATTCTTGTCCAATTAGGGTTTTTAACCAATCTTGTGCATCCAATAGGTGTGTTTGTGTCATTGGATTAACATTTAGGTCATTTTTGTCCTACCTAGGCTTATTCTTGTCCAATTACGGTTTTTAACCAATCTTGTGCATCCAATAGGTGTGTTTGTGTCATTGGATGTACATTTAGGTCATTTTCGTCCTCCCTAGGCTTATTCTTGTCCAATTAGGGTTTTTAACCAATCTTGTGCATCCAATAGGTGTGTTTGTGTCATTGGATGTACATTTAGCTCCTTTTCGTCCTCCCTAGGCTTATTCTTGTCCAATTAGGGTTTTTAACCAATCTTGTGCATCCAATAGGTGTGTTTGTGTCATTGGATTAACATTTAGGTCATTTTCGTCCTCCCTAGGCTTATTCTTGTCCAATTAGGGTTTTTAACCAATCTTGTGCGTCCAATAGGTGTGTTTGTGTCATTGGATTAACATTTAGGTCATTTTCGTCCTCCCTAGGCTTATTCTTGTCCAATTACGGTTTTTAACCAATCTTGTGCATCCAATAGGTGTGTTTGTGTCATTGGATGTACATTTAGTTCATTTTCGTCCTCCCTAGGCTTATTCTTGTCCAATTAGGGTTTTTAACCAATCTTGTGCATCCAATAGGTGTGTTTGTGTCATTGGATTAACATTTAGGTCATTTTCGTACTACCAAGGCTTATTCCTGTCCAATTAGGGTTTTTAACCAATCTTGTGCATCCAATAAGTTCATTTGTGTCATTGGAGGAACATATAGTTCATTTTCGTCCTCCCTAGGCTTATTCTTGTCCAATTAGGGTTTTTAACCAATCTTGTGCATCCAATAAGTTCATTTGTGTCATTGGAGGAACATATAGGTCATTTTCGTCCTCCCTAGGCTTATTCTTGTCCAATTAGGGTTTTTAACCAATCTTGAGCATCCAATAGGTGTGTTTGTGTCAATGGATGTACATTTAGGTCATTTTCGTCCTCCCTAGGCTTATTCTTGTCCAATTAGGGTTTTCAACCAATCTTTTGCATCGAATAAGTTCATTTGTGTCATTGGAGGAACATATAGGTCATTTTCGTTCTCCCTAGGCTTATTCTTGTCCAATTAGGGTTTTTAACCAATCTTGTGCATCCAATAAGTTCATTTGTGTCATTGGAGGAACATATAGGTCATTTTCGTCCTCCCTAGGCTTATTCTTGTCCAATTAGGGGTTTTAACTAATCTTGTGCATCCAATAGGTGTGGTTATGTCATTGGATTAACATTTAGGTCATTTTCGTCCTCCCTAGGCTTATTCATGTCCAATTAGGGTTTTTAACCAATCTTGTGCATCCAATAAGTTCATTTGTGTCATTGGATTAACATTTAGGTCATTTTCGTCCTCCCTAGGCTTATTCTTGTCCTAATAGGGTTTTTAACAAACCTTGTGCTTCCAATAGGTGTGTTTGTGTCATTGGATTAACATTTAGGTCATTTTCGTCCTCTCTAGGCTTATTCTTGTCCAATTAGGGTTTTTAACCAATCTTGTGCATCCAATAGGTGTGTTTGAGTCATTGGATTAACATTTAGGTCATTTTCGTCCTCCCTAGGCTTATTCTTGTCCAATTAGGGTTTTTAACAAACCTTGTGTTTCCAATAAGTTCATTTTTGTCATTGGAGGAACATATAGGTCATTTTCGTCCTCCCTAGGCTTATTCTTGTCCAATTTGGGTTTTTAACAAATCTTGTGCATCCAATAGGTGTGGTTATGTCATTGGATTAACATTTAGGTCATTTTCGTCCTCCTTAGGCTTATTCTTGTCCAATTAGGGTTTTTAACCAATCTTGTGCATCCAATAAGTTCATTTGTGTCATTGGAGGAACATATAGGTCATTTTCGTCCTCCCTAGGCTTATTCTTGTCCAATTAGGGTTTTTAACTACTCATGTGCATCCAATAGGTGTGGTTATGTCATTGGATTAACATTTAGGTCATTTTCGTCCTCCCTAGGCTTATTCTTGTCCAATTAGGGTTTTTAACCAATCTTGTGCATCCAATAAGTTCATTTGTGTCATTGGATTAACATTTAGGTCATTTTCGTCCTCGCTAGGCTTATTCTTGTCCAATTAGGGTTTTTAACCAATCTTGTGCATCCAATAGGTGTGTTTGTGTCATTGGATTAACATTTAGGTCATTTTTGTCCTACCTAGGCTTATTCTTGTCCAATTACGGTTTTTAACCAATCTTGTGCATCCAATAGGTGTGTTTGTGTCATTGGATGTACATTTAGGTCATTTTCGTCCTCCCTAGGCTTATTCTTGTCCAATTAGGGTTTTTAACCAATCTTGTGCATCCAATAGGTGTGTTTGTGTCATTGGATGTACATTTAGGTCATTTTCGTCATCCCTAGGCTTATTCTTGTCCAATTAGGGTTTTAACCAATCTTGTGCATTCAATAGGTGTGTTTGTGTCATTGGATTAACATTTAGGTCATTTTCGTCGTCCCTAGGCTTATTCTTGTCCAATTAGAGTTTTTAACAAATTTTGTGCATCCAATATGTTCATTTGTGTCATTGGAGGAACATATAGGTCATTTTCGTCCTCCCTAGGCTTATTCTTGTCCAATTAGGGTTTTTAACCAATCTTGTGCATCCAATAGGTGTGTTTGTGTCATTGGATTAACATTTAGGTCATTTTCGTCCTCCCTAGGCTTATTCTTGTCCAATTAGGGTTTTTAACCAATCTTGTGCATCCAATAGGTGTGTTTGTGTCATTGGATTAACATTTAGGTCATTTTCGTCCTCCCTAGGCTTATTCTTGTCCAATTAGGGTTTTTAACCAATCTTGTGCATCCAATAGGTGTGTTTGTGTCATTGGATTAACATTTAGGTCATTTTCATCCTCCCAAGGCTGATTCTTGTCCAATTAATGTTTTTAACCAATCTTGTGCATCCAATAAGTTCATTTGTGTAATTGGAGGAACATATAGGTCATTTTCGTCCTCCCTAGGCTTATTCTTGTCCAATAATGGTTTTTAACCAATCTTGTGCATCCAATAGGTGTGTTTGTGTCATTGGATTAACGTTTAGGTCATTTTCGTCCTCCCAACGCTTATTCTTGCCCAGTTAGGGTTTTTAACCAATCTTGTGCATCCAATAAGTTCATTTGTGTCATTGGAGGAACATATAGGTCATTTTCGTCCTCCGTATGCTTATTCTTGTCCAATTAGGGTTTTTAACCAATCTTGTGCATCCAATAGGTGTGTTTGTGTCATTGGATTAACATTTAGGTCATTTTCGTCCTTCCTAGGCTTATTCTTGTGTAATTAGGGTTTTTAACCAATCTTGTGCATCCAATAGGTGTGTTTGTGTCATTAGATGTACATTTAGGTCATTTTCGTCCTCCCTAGGCTTATTCTTGTCCAATTAGGGTTTTTAACCAATCTTGTGCATCCAATAGGTGTGTTTGAGTCATTGGATTAACATTTAGGTCATTTTCGTCCTCCCTAGGCTTATTCTTGTCCAATGAGGGTTTTTAACAAACCTTGTGTTTCCAATAAGTTCATTTTTGTCATTGGAGGAACATATAGGTCATTTTCGTCCTCCCTAGGCTTATTCTTGTCCAATTAGGGTTTTTAACAAATCTGGTGCATCCAATAGGTGTGTTTATGTCATTGGATTAACATTTAGGTCATTTTGGTCCTCCCTAGGCTTATTCTTGTCCAATTAGGGTTTTTAAACAATCTTGTGCATCCAATAGGTGTGTTTGTGTCATTGGATGTACACTTAGGTCATTTTCGTCCTCCCTAGGCTTATTCTTGTCCAATTAGTGTTTTTAACCAATCTTGTGCATCCAATAAGTTCATTTGTGTTATTGGAGGAACATATAGGTCATTTTCGTCCTCCCTAGGCTTATTCTTGTCCAATTAGGGTTTTTAACCAATCTTGTGCGTCCAATAGGTGTGTTTGTGTCATTGGATTAACATTTAGGTCATTTTCGTCCTCCCAAGGCTTATTCTTGTCCAGTTAGGGTTTTTAACCAATCTTGTGCATCCAATAGGTGTGTTTGTGTCATTGGATGTACATTTAGGTCATTTTCGTCCTTCCTAGGCTTATTCTTGTGTAATTAGGGTTTTTAACCAATCTTGTGCATCCAATAGGTGTGTTTGTGTCATTAGATGTACATTTAGGTCATTTTCGTCCTCCCTAGGCTTATTCTTGTCCAATTAGGGTTTTTAACCAATCTTGTGCATCCAATAGGTGTGTTTGTGTCATTGGATTAACATTTAGGTCATTTTCGTCCTCCCTAGGCTTATTCTTGTCCAATTAGGGTTTTTAACCAATCTTGTGCATCCAATAGGTGTGTTTGTGTCATTGGATGTTCAATTAGGTCATTTTCGTCCTCCCTAGGCATATTCTTGTCCAATTAGGGTTTTTAACCAATCTTGTGCATCCAATAGGTGTGTTTGTGGCAATGGATGATCAATTTGGTCATTTTCGTCCTCCCTAGGCTTATTCTTGTCCAATTAGGGTTTTTAACCAATCTTGTGCATCCAATAGGTGTGTTTGTGTCATTGGTTGATCAATTAGGTCACTTTCGTCCTCCCTAGGCTTAATCTTGACCAATTAGGGTTTTTAACCAATCTTGTGCATCCAATAAGTTGAGTTGTGTCATTGGATTAGCATTTAGGTCATTTTCGTCCTCCCTAGGCTTATTCTTGTCCAATTAGGGTTTTTAACCAATCTTGTGCATCCAATAAGTTCATTTGTGTCATTGGATTAACATTTAGGTCATTTTCGTTCTCCCTTGGCATATTCTTGTCCAATTAGGGTTTTTAACCAATCTTGTGCATCCAATAGGTGTGTTTGTGTCATTGGATTAACATTTAGGTCATTTTCGTCCTCCCTAGGCTTATTCTTGTCCAATTAGGGTTTTTAACCAATCTTGTGCATCCAATAGGTGTGTTTGTGTCATTGGATGATCAATTAGGTCATTTTCGTCCTCCCTAGGCTTATTCTTGACCAATTAGGGTTTTTAACCAATCTTGTGCATCCAATAACTTTGATTGTGTCATTGAATTAATATTTAGGTCATTTTCGTCCTCCCTAGGCATATTCTTGTCCAATTAGGGTTTTTAACCAATCTTGTGCTTCCAATAGGTGTGTTTGTGTCATTGGATGATCAATTAGGTCATTTTCGTTCTCCCTAGGCTTATTCTTGTCCAATTAGGGTTTTTAACCAATCTTGTGCATCCAATAGGTGTGTTTGTGTCATTGGATGATCAATTAGGTTATTTTCGTCCTCCCTAGGCTTATTCTTGTCCAATTAGGGTTTTTAACTAATCTTGTGCATCCAATAGGTGTTTAACCAATCTTGTGCATCCAATAGGTGTGTTTGTGGCAATAGATGATCAATTAGGTCATTTTCGTCCTCCCTAGGCTTATTCTTGTCGAATTAGGGTTTTTAACCAATCTTGTGCATCCAATAGGTGTGTTTGTGCATTGGATGATCAATTAGGTCATTTTCGTCCTCCCTAGGCTTATTCTTGTGCAAATAGGGTTTTTAACCAATCTTGTGCATCCAATAGGTGTGTTTGTGTCATTGGATGATCAATTAGGTCATTTTCGTCCTCCCTAGGCATATTCTTGTCCAATTAGGGTTTTTAACCAATCTTGTGCATCCAATAGGTGTGTTTGTGTCATTGGATGATCAATTAGGTCATTTACGTCCTCCCTAGGCTTATTCTTGTCCAATTAGGGTTTTTAACCAATCTTGTGCATCCAATAGGTGTGTTTGTGTCATTGGATTAACATTTAGGTCATTTTCGTCCTCCCTAGGCTTATTCTTGTCCAATTAGGGTTTTTAACCAATCTTGTGCATCCAACAGGTGTGTTTATGTCATTGGATTAACATTTAGGTCATTTTCGTCCTCCCTAGGCTTATTTTTGTCCAATTAGGGTTTTTAACAAATCTTTTGCATCCAATAAGTTCATTTGTGTCATTGGATAAACATTTATGTCATTTTCGTCCTTCCTAGGCTTATCCTTGTCCAATTAGGGATTTTAACCAATCTTGTGCATCCAATAAGTTCATTTGTGTCATTGGAGGAACATATAGGTCATTTTCGTCCTCCCTAGACTTATTCTTGTCCAATTAGGGTTTTTAACCAATCTTGTGCATCCAATAGGTGTGTTTATTTCATTGGATGTACATATAGGTCATTTTCGTCCTCCCTAGACTTATTCTTGTCCAATTAGGGTTTTTAACCAATCTTGTGCATCCAATAAGTTCATTTGTGTCATTGGAGGAACATATAGGTCATTTTCGTCCTCCCTAGGCTTATTCTTCTCCAATTAGGGTTTTTAACGAATCTTGTGCATCCGATAAGTGTGTTTGTGTCATTGGATGAACATTTAGGTCATATTCGTACTCCCAAGGCTTATTCTTGTCCAATTAGGGTTTTTAACCAATCTTGTGCATCCAATAGGTGTGTTTGTGTCATTGGATGTACATTTAGGTCATTTTCGTCATCCCTAGGCTTATTCTTGTCCAATTAGGGTTTTTAACCAATCTTGTGCATCCAATAGGTGTGTTTGTGTCATTGGATTAACATTTAGGTCATTTTCGTCCTCCCTAGGCTTATTCTTGTCCAATTAGGGTTTTTAACCAATCTTGTGCATCCAATAGGTGTGTTTGTGTCATTGGATTAACATTTAGGTCATTTTTGTCCTACCTAGGCTTATTCTTGTCCAATTACGGTTTTTAACCAATCTTGTGCATCCAATAGGTGTGTTTGTGTCATTGGATGTACATTTAGGTCATTTTCGTCCTCCCTAGGCTTATTCTTGTCCAATTAGGGTTTTTAACCAATCTTGTGCATCCAATAGGTGTGTTTGTGTCATTGGATGTACATTTAGCTCCTTTTCGTCCTCCCTAGGCTTATTCTTGTCCAATTAGGGTTTTTAACCAATCTTGTGCATCCAATAGGTGTGTTTGTGTCATTGGATTAACATTTAGGTCATTTTCGTCCTCCCTAGGCTTATTCTTGTCCAATTAGGGTTTTTAACCAATCTTGTGCGTCCAATAGGTGTGTTTGTGTCATTGGATTAACATTTAGGTCATTTTCGTCCTCCCTAGGCTTATTCTTGTCCAATTACGGTTTTTAACCAATCTTGTGCATCCAATAGGTGTGTTTGTGTCATTGGATGTACATTTAGTTCATTTTCGTCCTCCCTAGGCTTATTCTTGTCCAATTAGGGTTTTTAACCAATCTTGTGCATCCAATAGGTGTGTTTGTGTCATTGGATTAACATTTAGGTCATTTTCGTACTACCAAGGCTTATTCCTGTCCAATTAGGGTTTTTAACCAATCTTGTGCATCCAATAAGTTCATTTGTGTCATTGGAGGAACATATAGTTCATTTTCGTCCTCCCTAGGCTTATTCTTGTCCAATTAGGGTTTTTAACCAATCTTGTGCATCCAATAAGTTCATTTGTGTCATTGGAGGAACATATAGGTCATTTTCGTCCTCCCTAGGCTTATTCTTGTCCAATTAGGGTTTTTAACCAATCTTGAGCATCCAATAGGTGTGTTTGTGTCAATGGATGTACATTTAGGTCATTTTCGTCCTCCCTAGGCTTATTCTTGTCCAATTAGGGTTTTCAACCAATCTTTTGCATCGAATAAGTTCATTTGTGTCATTGGAGGAACATATAGGTCATTTTCGTTCTCCCTAGGCTTATTCTTGTCCAATTAGGGTTTTTAACCAATCTTGTGCATCCAATAAGTTCATTTGTGTCATTGGAGGAACATATAGGTCATTTTCGTCCTCCCTAGGCTTATTCTTGTCCAATTAGGGGTTTTAACTAATCTTGTGCATCCAATAGGTGTGGTTATGTCATTGGATTAACATTTAGGTCATTTTCGTCCTCCCTAGGCTTATTCATGTCCAATTAGGGTTTTTAACCAATCTTGTGCATCCAATAAGTTCATTTGTGTCATTGGATTAACATTTAGGTCATTTTCGTCCTCCCTAGGCTTATTCTTGTCCTAATAGGGTTTTTAACAAACCTTGTGCTTCCAATAGGTGTGTTTGTGTCATTGGATTAACATTTAGGTCATTTTCGTCCTCTCTAGGCTTATTCTTGTCCAATTAGGGTTTTTAACCAATCTTGTGCATCCAATAGGTGTGTTTGAGTCATTGGATTAACATTTAGGTCATTTTCGTCCTCCCTAGGCTTATTCTTGTCCAATTAGGGTTTTTAACAAACCTTGTGTTTCCAATAAGTTCATTTTTGTCATTGGAGGAACATATAGGTCATTTTCGTTCTCCCTAGGCTTATTCTTGTCCAATTAGGGTTTTTAACAAATCTTGTGCATCCAATAGGTGTGGTTATGTCATTGGATTAACATTTAGGTCATTTTCGTCCTCCTTAGGCTTATTCTTGTCCAATTAGGGTTTTTAACCAATCTTGTGCATCCAATAAGTTCATTTGTGTCATTGGAGGAACATATAGGTCATTTTCGTCCTCCCTAGGCTTATTCTTGTCCAATTAGGGTTTTTAACTACTCATGTGCATCCAATAGGTGTGGTTATGTCATTGGATTAACATTTAGGTCATTTTTGTCCTACCTAGGCTTATTCTTGTCCAATTACGGTTTTTAACCAATCTTGTGCATCCAATAGGTGTGTTTGTGTCATTGGATGTACATTTAGGTCATTTTCGTCCTCCCTAGGCTTATTCTTATCCAATTAGGGTTTTTAACCAATCTTGTGCATCCAATAGGTGTGTTTGTGTCATTGGATGTACATTTAGCTCATTTTCGTCCTCCCTAGGCTTATTCTTGTCCAATTAGGGTTTTTAACCAATCTTGTGCATCCAATAGGTGTGTTTGTGTCATTGGATTAACATTTAGGTCATTTTCGTCCTCCCTAGGCTTATTCTTGTCCAATTAGGGTTTTTAACCAATCTTGTGCGTCCAATAGGTGTGTTTGTGACATTGGATTAACATTTAGGTCATTTTCGTCCTCCCTAGGCTTATTCTTGTCCAATTACGGTTTTTAACCAATCTTGTGCATCCAATAGGTGTGTTTGTGTCATTGGATGTACATTTAGTTCATTTTCGTCCTCCCTAGGCTTATTCTTGTCCAATTCGGGTTTTTAACCAATCTTTTGCATCCAATAGGTGTGTTTGTGTCATTGGATTAACATTTAGGTCATTTTCGTACTACCAAGGCTTATTCTTGTCCAATTAGGGTTTTTAACCAATCTTGTGCATCCAATAAGTTCATTTGTGTCATTGGAGGAACATATTGTTCATTTTCGTCCTCCCTAGGCTTATTCTTGTCCAATTAGGGTTTTTAACCAATCTTGTGCATCCAATAAGTTCATTTGTGTCATTGGAGGAACATATAGGTCATTTTCGTCCTCCCTAGGCTTATTCTTGTCCAATTAGGGTTTTTAACCAATCTTGAGCATCCAATAGGTGTGTTTGTGTCAATGGATGTACATTTAGGTCATTTTCGTCCTCCCTAGGCTTATTCTTGTCCAATTAGGGTTTTCAACCAATCTTTTGCATCGAATAAGTTCATTTGTGTCATTGGAGGAACATATAGGTCATTTTCGTTCTCCCTAGGCTTATTCTTGTCCAATTAGGGTTTTTAACCAATCTTGTGCATCCAATAAGTTCATTTGTGTCATTGGAGGAACATATAGGTCATTTTCGTCCTCCCTAGGCTTATTCTTGTCCAATTAGGGGTTTTAACTAATCTTGTGCATCCAATAGGTGTGGTTATGTCATTGGATTAACATTTAGGTCATTTTCGTCCTCCCTAGGCTTATTCATGTCCAATTAGGGTTTTTAACCAATCTTGTGCATCCAATAAGTTCATTTGTGTCATTGGATTAACATTTAGGTCATTTTCGTCCTCCCTAGGCTTATTCTTGTCCTAATAGGGTTTTTAACAAACCTTGTGCTTCCAATAGGTGTGTTTGTGTCATTGGATTAACATTTAGGTCATTTTCGTCCTCTCTAGGCTTATTCTTGTCCAATTAGGGTTTTTAACCAATCTTGTGCATCCAATAGGTGTGTTTGTGTCATTGGATTAACATTTAGGTCATTTTCGTCCTCCCTAGGCTTATTCTTGTCCAATTAGGGTTTTTAACAAACCTTGTGTTTCCAATAAGTTCATTTTTGTCATTGGAGGAACATATAGGTCATTTTCGTCCTCCCTAGGCTTATTCTTGTCCAATTAGGGTTTTTAACCAATCTTGTGCATCCAATAGGTGTGTTTATGTCATTGGATTAACATTTTGGTCATTTTCATCCTCCCTAGGCTTATTCTTGTCCAATTAGGGTTTTTAACCAATCTTGTGCATCCAATAGGTGTGTTTGTGTCATTGGATGTACATTTAGGTCATTTTCGTCCTCCCTAGGTTTATTCTTGTCCAATTAGGGTTTTTAACGAATCTTGTGCATCCAATAAGTTCATTTGTGTCATTGGAGGAACATATAGGTCATTTTCGTCCTCCCTAGGCTTATTCTTGTCCAATTAGGGTTTTTAACTAATCTTGTGCATCCAATAGGTGTGTTTATGTCATTGGATTAACATTTAGGTCATTTTCGTCCTCCCTAGGCTTATTCTTGTCCAATTAGGGTTTTTAACCAATCTTGTGCATCCAATAAGTTCATTTGTGTCATTGGATTAACATTTAGCTCATTTTCGTCCTCCCTAGGCATATTCTTATCCAATTAGGGTTTTTAACCAATCTTGTGCATCCATTAGGTGTGTTTGTGGCAATGGATGATCAATTAGGTCATTTTCGTCCTCCCTAGGCTTATTCTTGTCCAATTAGGGTTTTTAACCAATCTTGTGCATCCAATAGGTGTGTTTGTGTCATTGGATGACCAATTAGGTCATTTTCGTCCTCCCTAGCCATATTCTTGTCCAATTAGGGTTTTTAACCAATCTTGTGCATCCAATAGGTGTGTTTGTGTCATTGGATTAACATTTAGGTCATTTTCGTCCTCCCTAGGCTTATTCTTGTCCAATTAGGGTTTTTAACCAATCTTGTGCATCCAATAAGTTCATTTGTGTCATTGGAGGAACATATAAGTCATTTTCGTCCTCCCTGGGCTTATTCTTCTCCAATTAGGGTTTTTAACCATCTTGTGCATCCAATAGGTGTGTTTATGTAATTGGATTAACATTTAGGTCATTTTCGTCCTCCCTAGGCTTATTCTTGTCCAATTAGGGTTTTTAACCAATCTTGTGCATCCAATAGGTGTGTTTGTGTCATTGGATTAACATTTAGGTCATTTTCGTCCTCCCTAGGCTTATTCTTGTCCAATTAGGGTTTTTAACCAATCTTGTGCGTCCAATAGGTGTGTTTGTGTCATTGGATTAACATTTAGGTCATTTTCGTCCTCCCTAGGCTTATTCTTGTCCAATTACGGTTTTTAACCAATCTTGTGCATCCAATAGGTGTGTTTGTGTCATTGGATGTACATTTAGTTCATTTTCGTCCTCCCTAGGCTTATTCTTGTCCAATTAGGGTTTTTAACCAATCTTGTGCATCCAATAGGTGTGTTTGTGTCATTGGATTAACATTTAGGTCATTTTCGTACTACCAAGGCTTATTCCTGTCCAATTAGGGTTTTTAACCAATCTTGTGCATCCAATAAGTTCATTTGTGTCATTGGAGGAACATATAGTTCATTTTCGTCCTCCCTAGGCTTATTCTTGTCCAATTAGGGTTTTTAACCAATCTTGTGCATCCAATAAGTTCATTTGTGTCATTGGAGGAACATATAGGTCATTTTCGTCCTCCCTAGGCTTATTCTTGTCCAATTAGGGTTTTTAACCAATCTTGAGCATCCAATAGGTGTGTTTGTGTCAATGGATGTACATTTAGGTCATTTTCGTCCTCCCTAGGCTTATTCTTGTCCAATTAGGGTTTTTAACCAATCTTTTGCATCGAATAAGTTCATTTGTGTCATTGGAGGAACATATAGGTCATTTTCGTCCTCCCTAGGCTTATTCTTGTCCAATTAGGGTTTTTAACCAATCTTGTGCATCCAATAAGTTCATTTGTGTCATTGGAGGAACATATAGGTCATTTTCGTCCTCCCTAGGCTTATTCTTGTCCAATTAGGGGTTTTAACTAATCTTGTGCATCCAATAGGTGTGGTTATATCATTGGATTAACATTTAGGTCATTTTCGTCCTCCCTAGGCTTATTCATGTCCAATTAGGGTTTTTAACCAATCTTGTGCATCCAATAAGTTCATTTGTGTCATTGGATTAACATTTAGGTCATTTTCGTCCTCCCTAGGCTTATTCTTGTCCTAATAGGGTTTTTAACAAACCTTGTGCTTCCAATAGGTGTGTTTGTGTCATTGGATTAACATTTAGGTCATTTTCGTCCTCTCTAGGCTTATTCTTGTCCAATTAGGGTTTTTAACCAATCTTGTGCATCCAATAGGTGTGTTTGAGTCATTGGATTAACATTTAGGTCATTTTCGTCCTCCCTAGGCTTATTCTTGTCCAATTAGGGTTTTTAACAAACCTTGTGTTTCCAATAAGTTCATTTTTGTCATTGGAGGAACATATAGGTCATTTTCGTCCTCCCTAGGCTTATTCTTGTCCAATTAGGGTTTTTAACAAATCTTGTGCATCCAATAGGTGTGGTTATGTCATTGGATTAACATTTAGGTCATTTTCGTCCTCCTTAGGCTTATTCTTGTCCAATTAGGGTTTTTAACCAATCTTGTGCATCCAATAAGTTCATTTGTGTCATTGGAGGAACATATAGGTCATTTTCGTCCTCCCTAGGCTTATTCTTGTCCAATTAGGGTTTTTAACTAATCTTGTGCATCCAATAGGTGTGTTTATGTCATTGGATTAACATTTAGGTCATTTTCATCCTCCCTAGACTTATTTTTGTCCAATTAGGGTTTTTAACCAATCTTGTGCATCCAATAAGTTCATTTGTGTCATTGGATTAACATTTAGGTCATTTTCGTCCTCCCTAGGCTTATTCTTGTCCTATTAGGGTTTTTAACAAACCTTTTGCTTCCAATAGGTGTGTTTGTGTCATTGGATTAACATTTAGGTCATTTTCGTCCTCCCTAGGCTTATTCTTGTCCAATTAGGGTTTTTAACCAATCTTGTGCATCCAATAGGTGTGTTTGAGTCATTGGATTAACATTTAGGTCATTTTCGTCCTCCCTAGGCTTATTCTTGTCCAATGAGGGTTTTTAACAAACCTTGTGTTTCCAATAAGTTCATTTTTGTCATTGGAGGAACATATAGGTCATTTTCGTCCTCCCTAGGCTTATTCTTGTCCAATTAGGGTTTTTAACAAATCTGGTGCATCCAATAGGTGTGTTTATGTCATTGGATTAACATTTAGGTCATTTTGGTCCTCCCTAGGCTTATTCTTGTCCAATTAGGGTTTTTAAACAATCTTGTGCATCCAATAGGTGTGTTTGTGTCATTGGATGTACACTTAGGTCATTTTCGTCCTCCCTAGGCTTATTCTTGTCCAATTAGTGTTTTTAACCAATCTTGTGCATCCAATAAGTTCATTTGTGTTATTGGAGGAACATATAGGTCATTTTCGTCCTCCCTAGGCTTATTCTTGTCCAATTAGGGTTTTTAACCAATCTTGTGCGTCCAATAGGTGTGTTTGTGTCATTGGATTAACATTTAGGTCATTTTCGTCCTCCCAAGGCTTATTCTTGTCCAGTTAGGGTTTTTAACCAATCTTGTGCATCCAATAGGTGTGTTTGTGTCATTGGATGTACATTTAGGTCATTTTCGTCCTTCCTAGGCTTATTCTTGTGTAATTAGGGTTTTTAACCAATCTTGTGCATCCAATAGGTGTGTTTGTGTCATTAGATGTACATTTAGGTCATTTTCGTCCTCCCTAGGCTTATTCTTGTCCAATTAGGGTTTTTAACCAATCTTGTGCATCCAATAGGTGTGTTTGTGTCATTGGATTAACATTTAGGTCATTTTCGTCCTCCCTAGGCTTATTCTTGTCCAATTAGGGTTTTTAACCAATCTTGTGCATCCAATAGGTGTGTTTGTGTCATTGGATTAAGATTTAGGTCATTTTCGTCCTCCCTAGGCTTATTCTTGTCCAATTAGGGTTTTTAACCAATCTTGTGCATCCAATAGGTGTGTTTTTGTCATTGGATTAACATTTAGGTCATTTTCGTCCTCCCTAGGCTTATTCTTGTCCAATTAGGGTTTTTAATTAATCTTGTGCATCCAATAGGTGTGTTTATGTCATTGGATTAACTTTTAGGTCATTTTCGTCCTCCCTAGGCTTATTCTAATCCAATTAGGGTTTTTAACAAATCTTGTGAATCACAGAAGTTCATTTGGGTCATTGGATAAACATTTATGTCATTTTTGTCCTCCCTAGGCTTATTCTTGTCCAATTAGGGTTTTTAACCATTCATGTGCATCCAATAGGTGTGTTTGTGTCATTGGATTAACATTTAGGTCATTTTCGTCCTCCCTAGGCTTATTCTTGTCCAATTAGGGTTTTTAACCAATCTTGTGCATCCAATAGGTGTGTTTGTGTCATTGGATTAACATTTAGGTCATTTTCGTCCTCCCAAGGCTTATTCTTGTCCAATTAGGGTTTTTAACCAATCTTGTGCATCCAATAGGTGTGTTTGTATCATTGGATTAACATTTAGGTCATTTTCGTCCTCCCAAGGCTTATTCTTGTCCAATTAGGGTTTTTAACCAATCTTGTGCATCCAATAGGTGTGTTTGTGTCATTGGATGTACATTTAGGTCATTTTCGTCCTCCCTAGGCTTATTCTTGTCCAATTAGGGTTTTTAACCAAACTTGTACATCCAATAAGTTCATTTGTGTCATTGGAGAAACATATAGGTCATTTTCTTTCTTCCTAGGCTTATTCTTGTCCAATTAGGGTTTTTAACCAATCTTGTGCATCCAATAGGTGTGTTTGTGTCATTGGATTAACATTTAGGTCATTTTCGTCCTCCCTAGGCTTATTCTTGTCCAATTAGGGTTTTTAACCAATCTTGTGCATCCAATAAGTTCATTTGTGTCATTGGATAAACATTTAGGTCATTTTCGTCCTCCCTAAGCTTATTCTTGTCCAATTAGGGTTTTTAACCAATCTTGTGCATCCAATAAGTTCATTTGTGTCATTGGATGAACATTTAGGTCATTTTCGTCCTCCCTAGGCTTATTCTTCTCCAATTAGGGGTTTTAACCAATCTTGTGTATCCAATAAGTTCATTTTGTCATTGGATGAACATTTAGGTCATTTTCGTCCTCCCTAGTCTTATTCTTGTCCAATTAGGGTTTTTATGCAATCTTGTGCATCCAATAGGTGTGTTTGTGTTATTGGACGAACATTTAGGTCATTTTCGTCCTCCCTAGGCTTATTCTTGTCCAATTAGGGTTTTTAACCAATCTTGTGCATCCAATAAGTTCATTTGTGTCATTGGATGAACATTTAGGTCATTTTCGTCCTCCTTAGGCTTATTCTTGTCCAATTAGCGTTTTTAACCAATCTTGTGCATCCAATAAGTTCATTTGTGTCATTGGATGAACATTTAGGTCATTTTCGTCCTCCCTAGTCTTATTCTTGTCCAATTAGGGTTTTTATGCAATCTTGTGCATCCAATAGGTGTGTTTGTGTCATTGGACGAACATTTACGTCATTTTCGTCCTCCCTAGGCTTATTCTTGTCCAATTAGGGTTTTTAACCAATCTTGTGCATCCAATAGGTGTGTTTGTGTCATTGGATGAACATTTAGGTCATTTTCGTCCTCCCTAGGCTTATTCTTGTCCAATTAGGGTTTTTAACCAATCTTGTGCATCCAATAGGTGTGTTTGTGTCATTGGATGAACATTTAGGTCATTTTCGTCCTCCCTAGGCTTATTCTTGTCCAATTAGGGTTTTAAACCGATCTTGTGCATCCAATAAGTTCATTTGTGTCATTGGATTAACATTTAGGTCATTTTCGTCCTTCCTAGGCTTATTCTTGTCCGATTAGGGTTTCTAACCAATCTTGTGCATTCAATAGGTGTGTTTGTGTCATTGGATGAACATTTAGGTCATTTTCGTCCTCCCTAGTCTTATTCTTGTCCAATTAGGGTTTTTAACCAATCTTGTGCATCCAATAAGTTCATTTGTGTCATTGGATTAACATTTAGGTTATTTTCGTCCTCCCTAGGCTTATTCTTGTCCAATTAGGGTTTTTAACCAATCTTGTGCATCCAATAAGTTTGTTTGTGCCATTGGATGATCAATTAGGTCATTTTTGTCCTCCCTAGGCATATTCTTGTCCAACTAGGGTTTTTAACCAATCTTGTGCATCCAATAGGTGTGTTTGTGTCATTGGATGATCAATTAGGTCATTTTCGTCCTCCCTAGGCTTATTCTTGTCCAATTAGGGTTTTTAACCAATCTTGTGCATCCAATAGGTGTGTTTGTGTCATTAGATGATCAATTAGGTCATTTTCGTCCTCCCTAGGCTTATTCTTGTCCAATTAGGGTTTTTAACCAATCTTGTGCATCCAATAAGTTCATTTGTGTCATTGGATGATCAATTAGGTCATTTTCGTCCTCCCTAGGCATATCCTTGTCCAATTAGGATTTTTAACCAATCTTGTGAATCCAATAGGTCTGTTTGTGTCATTGGATGATCAATTAGGTCATTTTCGTCCTCCCTAGGCATATTCTTGTCCAATTAGGGTTTTTAACCAATCTTGTGCATCCAATAGGTGTGTTTGTGTCATTGGATGATCAATTAGGTCATTTTCGTCCTCCCTAGGCCTGTTCTTGTCCAACTAGGGTTTTTAACCAATCTTGTGCATCCAATAGGTGTGTTTGTGTCATTGGATGATCAATTAGGTCATTTTCGTCCTCCCTAGGCTTATTCTTGTCCAATTAGGGTTTTTAACCAATCTTGTGCATACAATAACTTTGATTGTGTCATTGAATTAATATTTAGGTCATTTTCGTCCTCCCTAGGCATATTCTTGTCCAATTAGGGTTTTTAACCAATCTTGTGCATCCAATAGGTGTGTTTGTGTCATTGGATGATCAATTAGGTCATTTTCGTCCTCCCTAGGCATATTCTTGTCCAATTAGGGTTTTTAACCAATTTTGTTCATCCAATAAGTTTGTTTATGTCATTGAATTGATATTTAGGTCATTTTCGTCCTCCCTAGGCATATTCTTGTCCAATTAGGGTTTTTAACCAATCTTGTGCATCCAATAGGTGTGTTTGTGTCATTGGATGATCAATTAGGTCATTTTCGTCCTCCCTAGGCTTATTCTTGTCCAATTAGGGTTTTTAACCAATCTTGTGCATCCAATAAGTTCATTGGTGTCATTGGATGATCAATTAGGTCATTTTTGTCCTCCCTAGGCATGTTCTTGTCCAACTAGGGTTTTTAACCAATCTTGTGCATCCAATAGGTGTGTTTGTGTCATTGGATGATCAATTAGGTCATTTTCGTCCTCCCTAGGCTTATTCTTGTCCAATTAGGGTTTTTAACCAATCTTGTGCATCCAATAAGTTCATTTGAGTTATTGGATTAACATTTAGGTCATATTCGTCCTCCCTAGGCATATTCTTGTCCAATTAGGGTTTTTAACCAATCTTGTGCATCCAATAGGTGTGTTTGTGTCATTGGATGATCAATTAGGTCATTTTCGTCCTCCCTAGGCATATTCTTGTCCAGTTAGGGTTTTTAACCAATCTTGTGCATCCAATAGGTGTGTTTGTGTCATTGGATGATCAATTAGTTCATTTTCGTCCTCCCTAGGCTTATTCTTGTCCAATTAGGGTTTTTAACCAATCTTGTGCATCCAATAGGTGTGTTTGTGTCATTGGATTAACATTTAGGTCATTTTCGTCCTCCCTAGGCTTATTCTTGTCCAATTAGGGTTTTTAACCAATCTTGTGCATCCAATAACTTTGTTTGTGTCATTGAATTAATATTTAGGTTGTTTTCCTCCTCCCTAGGCATATTCTTTTCCAATTAGGGTTTTTAACTAATCTTGTGCATCCAATAGGTGTGTTTGTGTCATTGGATGATCAATTAGGTCATTTTCGTCCTCCCTAGGCTTATTCTTGTCCAATTAGGGTTTTTAACCAATCTTGTGCATCCAATAACTTTTTTTGTGTCATTGAATTAATATTTAGGTCATTTTCGTCCTCCCTAGGCTTATTCTTGTCCAACTAGGGTTTTTAACCAATCTTGTGCATCCAATAGGTGTGTTTGTGTCATTGGATGATCAATTAGGTCATTTTCGTCCTCCCTAGGCTTATTCTTGTCCAATTAGGGTTTTTAACCAATCTTGTGCATCCAATAACTTTGTTTGTGTCATTGAATTAATATTTAGGTCATTTTCCTCCTCCCTAGGCATATTCTTGTCCAATTATGGTTTTTAACCAATCTTGTGCATCCAATAAGTTCATTTGTGTCATTGGATGATGAATTAGGTCATTTTCGTCCTCCCTAGGCATATTCTTGTCCAACTAGGGTTTTTAACCAATCTTGTGCATCCAATAGGTGTGTTTGTGTCATTGGATGATCAATTAGGTCATTTTCGTCCTCCCTAGGCTTATTCTTGTCCAATTAGGGTTTTTAACCAATCTTGTGCATCCAATAAGTTCATTTGTGTCATTGGATGATCAATTAGGTCATTTTCGTCCTACCTAGGCATATTCTTGTCCAACTAGGGTTTTTAACCAATCTTGTGCATCCAATAGGTGTGTTTGTGTCTTTGGATGATCAATTAGGTCATTTTCGTCCTCCCTAGGCTTATTCTTGTCCAATTAGGGTTTTTATCCAATCTTGTGCATCCAATAGGTGTGTTTGTGTCATTGGATGATTAATTAGGTCATTTTCGTCCTCCCTAGGCTTATTCTTGTCCAATTAGGGTTTTTAACCAATCTTGTCCATCCAATAGGTGAGTTTGTGTCATTGGATTATCATTTAGGTCATTTTCGTCCTCCCTAGGCTTATTCTTGTCCAATTAGGGTTTTTAACCAATCTTGTGCATCCAATAAGTTTGTTTGTGTCATTGAATTAATATTTTGGTCATTTTCGTCCTCCCTAGGCATATTCTTGCCCAATTAGGGTTTTTAACCAATCTTGTGCATCCAATAGGTGTGTTTGTGTCTTTGGATGATCAATTAGGTCACTTTCGTCCTCCCTAGGCTTATTCTTCTCCAATTAGGGTTTTTAACCAATCTTGTGCATCCAATAACTTTGTTTGTGTCATTGAATTAATATTTAGGTCATTTTCCTCCTCCCTAGGCATATTCTTTTCCAATTAGGGTTTTTAACCAATCTTGTGCATCCAATAGGTGTGTTTGTGTCATTGGATGATCAATTAGGTCGTTTTCGTCCTCCCTAGGCTTATTCTTGTCCAATTAGGGTTTTTAACCAATGTTGTGCATCCAATAAGTTCATTTGTGTCATTGGATTAACATTTAGGTCATTTTCGTCGTCCCTAGGCATATTCTTGTCCAATTAGGGTTTTTAACCAATCTTGTGCTTCCAATAGGTGTGTTTTTGTCATTGGATGATAAAGTAGGTCATTTTCGTTCTCCCTAGGCTTATTCTTGTCCAAATAGGGTTTTTAACCAATCTTGTGCATTCGATAAGTTTGTTTATGTCATTCAATTAATATTTAGGTCATTTTCGTCCTCCCTAGGCATATTCTTGTCCAATTAGGGTTTTTAACCAATCTTGTGCATCCAATAGGTGTGTTTGTGTCATTGGATGATCAATTAGGTCATTTTCGTCCTCCCTAGGCATATTCATGTCCAATTAGGGTTTTTAACGAATCTTGTGCATCCAATAGGTGTGTTTGTGTCATTGGATGATCAATTAGGTCATTTTCTTCCTGCCTAGGCTTATTCTTGTCCAATTAGGGTTTTTAACCAATCTTGTGCATCCAATAGGTGTGTTTGTGTCATTGGATGATCAATTAGGTCATTTTCGTCCTCCCTAGGCTTATTCTTGTCCAATTAGGGTTTTTAATCAATCTTGTGCATCCAATAAGTTCATTAGTGTCATTGGATGATCAATTAGGTCATTTTCGTCCTCCCTAGGCATGTTCTTGTCCAACTAGGGTTTTTAACCAATCTTGTGCATCCAATAGGTGTGTTTGTGTCATTGGATGATCAATTAGGTCATTTTCGTCCTCCCTAGGCTTATTCTTGTCCAATTAGGGTTTTTAACCAATCTTGTGAATTCATTAAGTTTGTTTGTGTCATTGAATTAATATTTAGGTCATTTTCGTCCTCCCTAGACATATTCTTGTCCAATTAGGGTTTTTAACCAATCTTGTGCATCCAATAGGTGTGTTTGTGTCATTGGATGATCAATTAGGTCATTTTCGTCTTCCCTAGGCTTATTCTTGTCCAATTAGGGTTTTTAACCAATCTTGTGAATCCAATAAGTTCATTTGTGTCATTGGATTAACATTTAGGTCATTTTCGTCCTCCCTAGGCAT
>JBBPBR010000782.1:330070-385845 GCA_037974775.1 Cicer pinnatifidum
GATGATCAATTAGGTCATTTTCGTCTTCCCTAGGCTTATTCTTGTCCAATTAGGGTTTTTAACCAATCTTGTGAATCCAATAAGTTCATTTGTGTCATTGGATTAACATTTAGGTCATTTTCGTCCTCCCTAGGCATATTCTTGTCCAATTAGGGTTTTTAACCAATCTTGTGCATCCAATAGGTGTGTTTGTGTCATTGGATGATCAATTAGGTTATTTTCGTCCTCCCTAGGCTTATTCTTGTCCAATTAGGGTTTTTAACCAATCTTGTGCATTTGATACGTTCATTTGTGTCATTGGATTAACATTTAGGTCATTTTCGTCCTCCCTAGGCATATGCTTGTCCAATTAGAGTTTTAGACCAATCTTGTGCATCCAATAGGTGTGTTTGTGTCATTGGTTGATCAATTAGGTTATTTTCGTCCTCCCTAGGCTTATTCTTGTCCAATTAGGGTTTTTAACTAATCTTGTGCATCCAATAAGTTCATTTGTGTCATTGGATGATCAATTAGGTCATTTTCGTCCTCCCTAGGCATATTCTTGTCCAATTAGGGTTTTTAACCAATCTTGTGCATCCAATAGGTGTGTTTGTGTCATTGGATTATCATTTAGGTCATTTTCGTCCACCCTAGGCTTATTCTTGTCCAATTAGGGTTTTTAACCCATCTTGTGTATCCAATAGGTGTGTTTGTGTCATTGGATTAACATTTAGGTCATTTTCGTCCTCCCTAGGCTTATTCTTGTCCAATTAGGGTTTTTAACCAATCTTGTGCATCCAATAGGTGTTTTTGTGTCATTGGATTAACATTTAGGTCATTTTCGTCCTCCCTAGGCTTATTCTTGTCCAATTAGGGTTTTTAACCAATCTTGTGCATCCAATAGGTGTGTTTGTGTCATTGGATTAACATTTAGGTCATTTTCGTCCTCCCTAGGCTTATTCTTGTCCAATTAGGGTTTTTAACCAATCTTGTGCATCCAATAGGTGTGTTTGTGTCATTGGATGATCAATTAGGTCATTTTCGTCCTCCCTAGGCTTATTCTTGACCAATTAGGGTTTTTAACCAATCTTGTGCATCCAATAAGTTGAGTTGTGTCATTGGATTAGCATTTAGGTCATTTTCGTTCTCCCTAGGCTTATTCTTGTCCAATTAGGGTTTTTAACCAATCTTGTGCATCCAATAAGTTCATTCGTGTCATTGGATTAACATTTAGGTCATTTTCGTTCTCCCTTGGCATATTCTTGTCCAATTAGGGTTTTTAACCAATCTTGTGCATCCAATAGGTGTGTTTGTGTCATTGGATTAACATTTAGGTCATTTTCGTCCTCCCTAGGCTTATTCTTGTCCAATTAGGGTTTTTAACCAATCTTGTGCGTCCAATAGGTGTGTTTGTGTCATTGGATTAACATTTAGGTCATTTTCGTCCTCCCTAGGCTTATTCTTGTCCAATTACGGTTTTTAACCAATCTTGTGCATCCAATAGGTGTGTTTGTGTCATTGGATGTACATTTAGTTCATTTTCGTCCTCCCTAGGCTTATTCTTGTCCAATTAGGGTTTTTAACCAATCTTGTGCATCCAATAGGTGTGTTTGTGTCATTGGATTAACATTTAGGTCATTTTCGTACTACCAAGGCTTATTCCTGTCCAATTAGGGTTTTTAACCAATCTTGTGCATCCAATAAGTTCATTTGTGTCATTGGAGGAACATATAGTTCATTTTCGTCCTCCCTAGGCTTATTCTTGTCCAATTAGGGTTTTTAACCAATCTTGTGCATCCAATAAGTTCATTTGTGTCATTGGAGGAACATATAGGTCATTTTCGTCCTCCCTAGGCTTATTCTTGTCCAATTAGGGTTTTTAACCAATCTTGAGCATCCAATAGGTGTGTTTGTGTCAATGGATGTACATTTAGGTCATTTTCGTCCTCCCTAGGCTTATTCTTGTCCAATTAGGGTTTTTAACCAATCTTTTGCATCGAATAAGTTCATTTGTGTCATTGGAGGAACATATAGGTCATTTTCGTCCTCCCTAGGCTTATTCTTGTCCAATTAGGGTTTTTAACCAATCTTGTGCATCCAATAAGTTCATTTGTGTCATTGGAGGAACATATAGGTCATTTTCGTCCTCCCTAGGCTTATTCTTGTCCAATTAGGGTTTTTAACTAATCTTGTGCATCCAATAGGTGTGGTTATGTCATTGGATTAACATTTAGGTCATTTTCGTCCTCCCTATGCTTATTCTTGTCCAATTAGGGTTTTTAACCAATCTTGTGCATCCAATAAGTTCATTTGTGTCATTGGATTAACATTTAGGTCATTTTCCTCCTCCCTATGCTTATTCTTGTCCTAATAGGGTTTTTAACAAACCTTGTGCTTCCAATAGGTGTGTTTGTGTCATTGGATTAACATTTAGGTCATTTTCGTCCTCTCTAGGCTTATTCTTGTCCAATTAGGGTTTTTAACCAATCTTGTGCATCCAATAGGTGTGTTTGAGTCATTGGATTAACATTTAGGTCATTTTCGTCCTCCCTAGGCTTATTCTTGTCCAATTAGGGTTTTTAACAAACCTTGTGTTTCCAATAAGTTCATTTTTGTCATTGGAGGAACATATAGGTCATTTTCGTCCTCCTTGGGCTTATTCTTGTCCAATTAGGGTTTTTAACCAATCTTGTGCATCCAATAGGTGTGTTTATGTCATTGGATTAACATTTAGGTCATTTTCGTCCTCCCTAGGCTTATTCTTGTCCAATTATGGTTTTTAACCAATCTTGTGCATCCAATAGGCGTGTTTGTGTCATTGGATGTACATTTAGGTCATTTTCGTCCTCCCTAGGTTTATTCTTGTCCAATTAGGGTTTTTAACCAGTCTTGTGCATCCAATAAGTTCATTTGTGTCATTGGAGGAACATATAGGTCATTTTCGTCCTCCCTAGGCTTATTCTTGTCCAATTAGGGTTTTTAACTAATCTTGCGCATCCAATAGGTGTGTTTATGTCATTGGATTAACATTTAGGTCATTTTCGTCCTCCCTAGGCTTATTCTTGTCCAATTAGGGTTTTTAACCAATCTTGTGCATCCAATAAGTTCATTTGTGTCATTGGATTAACATTTAGGTCATTTTCGTCCTCCCTAGGCTTATTCTTGTCCAATTAGGGTTTTTAACCAATCTTGTGCATCCAATAGGTGTGTTTGTGTCATTGGATTAACATTTAGGTCATTTTCGTCCTCCCTAGGCTTATTCTTGTCCAATTAGGGTTTTTAACCAATCTTGTAAATCCAATATGTTCATTTGTGTCATTGGATGAACATTTAGGTCATTTTCGTCCTCCCTAGGCTTATTCTTGTCCAATTAGGGTTTCTAAACAATCTTGTGCATCCAATAGGTGTGTTTGTGTCATTGGATGAACATTTAGGTCATTTTCGTCCTCCCTAGGCTTATTCTTGTCCAATTAGGGTTTTTAACCAATCTTGTGCATCCAATAGGTGTGTTTGTGTCGTTGGGTGAACATTTAGGTCATTTTCGTCCTCCCTAGGCTTATTCTTGTCCAATTAGGGTTTTTAACCAATCTTGTGCATCCAATAGGTGTGTTTGTGTCATTGGATGAACATTTAGGTCATTTTCGTCCTCCCTAGGCTTATTCTTGTCCAATTAGGGTTATTAACCAATCTTGTGCATCCAATAAGTTCATTTGTGTCATTGGGTGAACATTTAGGTCATTTTCGTCCTCCCTAGGCTTATTCTTGTCCAATTAGGGTTTCTAACCAATCTTGTGCATCCAATAGGTGTGTTTAGTAATTTGATGAACATTTAGGTCATTTTCGTCCTCCCTAGGCTTATTCTTAGGGTTTTTAACCAATCTTGTGCATCCAATAAGTTCATTTGTGTCATTGGATTAACATTTAGGTCATTTTCGTCCTCCCTAGGCTTATTCTTGTCCAATTAGGGTTTTTAACCAATCTTGTGCATCCAATAGGTGTGTTTGTGTCATTGGATGAACATTTAGGTCATTTTCGTCCTCCCTAGGCTTATTCTTGTCCAATTAGGGTTTCTAACCAATCTTGTGCATCCAATAGGTGTGTTTGTGTCATTGGATGAACATTTAGGTCATTTTCGTCCTCCCTAGGCTTATTCTTGTCCAATTACGGTTTCTAAACAATCTTGTGTATCCAATATGTGTGTTTGTGTCATTGGATGAACATTTAGGTCATTTTCGTCCTCCCTAGGCTTATTCTTGTCCAATTAGGGTTTTTAACCAATCTTGTGCATCCAATAAGTTCATTTGTGTCATTGGATTAACATTTAGGTCATTTTCGTCCTACCTAGGCTTATTCTTGTCCAATTAGGGTTTCTAACCAATCTTGTGCAACCAATAGGTGTGTTTGTGTCATTGGATGAACATTTAGGTCATTTTCGTCATCCCTATGCTTATTCTTTTCCAATTAGGGTTTTTAACCAATCTTGTGCATCCAATAAGTTCATTTGTGTCATTGGATGAACATTTAGGTCATTTTCGTCCTCCCAAGGCTTATTCTTGTCCAATTAGGGTTTCTAACCAATCTTGTGCATCCAATAGGTGTGTTTGTGTCATTGGATGAACATTTAGGTCATTTTCGTCCTCCCTAGTCTTATTCTTGTCCAATTAGGGTTTTAAGCAATCTTGTGCATCCAATAAGTTCATTTGTGCCATTGGATGAACATTTAGGTTATTTTCGTCCTCACTAGGCTTAGTTTTGTGCAATTAGGGTTTTAAACCATTCTTGTGCATCCAATAGGTGTGTTTGTGTCATTAGATGAACATTTAGGTCATTTTCATCCTCCCTAGGCTTATTGTTGTCCAATTAGGGTTTTTAACCAATCTTGTGCATCCAATAGGTGTGTTTGTGTCATTGGATGAACATTTAGGTCATTTTCGTCCTCCCTAGGCTTATTCTTGTCCAATTAGGGATTTTAAGCAATCTTGTGTATCCAATAAGTTCATTTGTGTCATTGGATGAACATTTAGGTCATTTTCGTCCTCCCTAGGCTTATTCTTGTCCAATTAGGGTTTTTAACCAATCTTGTGCATCCAATAGGTGTGTTTGTGTCATTGGATGAACATTTAGGTCATTTTCGTCCTCCCTAGGCTTATTCTTGTCCAATTAGGGTTTTTAACCAATCTTGTGCATCCAATAAGTTCATTTGTGTCATTGGATTAACATTTAGGTCATTTTTGTCCTTCCTAGGCTTATTCTTGTCCAATTAGGGTTTCTAACAAATCTTGTGCATCCAATAGGTGTCTTTGTGTCATTGGATGAACATTTAGGTCATTTTCGTCCTCCTTAGTCTTATTCTTGTCCAATTAGGGTTTTAACCAATCTTGTGCATCCAATAAGTTCATTTGTGTCATTGGATGAACATTTAGGTCATTTTCGTTCTCCCTAGGCTTATTCTTGTCCAATTAGGGTTTTTAACCAATCTTGTGCATCCAATAGGTGTGTTTGTGTCATTGGATGAACATTTAGGTCATTTTCGTCCTCCCTAGGCTTATTCTTGTCCAATTAGGGTTTTTAACCAATCTTGTGCATCCAATAAGTTCATTTGTGTCATTCGATTAACATTTAGTTCATTTTCGTCCTCCCTAGGCTTATTCTTGTCCAATTAGGGTTTTTAACCAATCTTGTGCATCCAATAGGTGTGTTTGTGTCATTGGATGAACATTTAGGTCATTTTCGTCCTCCCTAGGCTTATTCTTGTCCAATTAGGGTTTCTAACTAATCTTGTGCATCGAATAGGTGTATTTGTGTCATTGGATGAACATTTAGGTCATTTTCGTCCTCCCTAGGCTTATTCTTGTCCAATTAGGGTTTTTAAGCAATCTTGTGCATCCAATAAGTTCATTTGTGTCATTGGATGAACATTTAGGTCATTGTCGTCCTCCCTAGGCTTATTCTTGTCCAATTAGGGTTTTTAACCAATCTTGTGCATCCAATAGGTGTGTTTGTGTCATTGGATGAACATTTAGGTCATTTTCGTCCTCCCTAGGCTTATTCTTGTCCAATTAGGGTTTTTAACCAATCTTGTGCATCCATTAAGTTCATTTGTGTCATTGGAGGAACATATAGGTCATTTTCGTCCTCGCTAGGCTTATTCTTGTCCAATTAGGGTTTTTAACCAATCTTGTGCATCCAATAGGTGTGTTTGTGTCATTGGATGTACATTTAGGTCATTTTCGTCCTCCCTAGGCTTATTCTTGTCCAATTAGGGTTTTTAACCAATCTTGTGCATCCAATAAGTTCAGTTGTGTCATTGGAGGAACATATAGGTCATTTTCGTCCTCCCTAGGCTTATTCTTGTCCAATTATGGTTTTTAACCAATCTTGTGCATCCAATAGGTGTGTTTGTGTCATTGGATGTACATTTAGGTCATTTTCGTCCTCCCTAGGTTTATTCTTGTCCAATTAGGGTTTTTAACCAATCTTGTGCATCCAATAAGTTCATTTGTGTCATTGGAGGATCATATAGGTCATTTTCGTCCTCCCTAGGCTTATTCTTGTCCAATTAGGGTTTTTAACCAATCTTGTGCATCCAATAGGTGTGTTTGTGTCATTGGATGTACATTTAGGTCATTTTCGTCCTCCCTAGGCTTATTCTTGTTCAATTAGGGTTTTTAACCAATCTTGTGCATCCAATAAGTTCATTTGTGTCATTGGAGGAACATATAGGTCATTTTCGTCCTCCCTAGGCTTATTCTTGTCCAATTAGGGTTTTTAACTAATCTTGTGCATCCAATAGGTGTGTTTATGTCATTGGATTAACATTTAGGTCATTTTCGTCCTCCCTAGGCTTATTCTTGTCCAATTAGGGTTTTTAACCAATCTTGTGCATCAGATAAGTTCATTTGTGTCATTGGATTATCATTTAGGTCATTTTCGTACTCCCTAGGCTTATTCTTGTCCTTTTAGGGTTTTTAACAAACCTTTTGCTTCCAATAGGTATGTTTGTGTCATTGGATTAACATTTAGGTCATTTTCGTCCTCCCTAGGCTTATTCTTGTCCAATTAGGGTTTTTAACCAATCTTGTGCATCCAATAGGTGTGTTTGAGTCATTGGATTAACATTTAGGTCATTTTCGTCCTCCCTAGGCTTATTCTTGTCCAATTAGGGTTTTTAACAAACCTTGTGCTTCCAATAAGTTCATTTTTGTCATTGGAGGAACATATAGGTCTTTTTCGTCCTCCCTAAGCTTATTCTTGTCCAATTAGGGTTTTTAACCAATCTTGTGCATCCAATAGGTGTGTTTATGTCAATGGATTAACATTTAGGTCATTTTCGTCCTCCCTAGGCTTATTCTTATCCAATTAGGGTTTTTAATAAATCTTGTGCATCCAATAAGTTCATTTGTGTCATTGGATAAACATTTAGCTCATTTTCGTCCTCCCTAGGCTTATTCTTGTCCAATTAGGGTTTTTAACCAATCTTGTGCATCCAATAGGTGTGTTTGTGTCATTGGATTAACATTTAGGTCATTTTCGTCCTCCCTAGGCTTATTCTTGTCCAATTAGGGTTTGTAACCAATCTTGTGCATCCCATAGGTGTGTTTGTGTCATTGGATGTACATTTAGGTCATTTTCGTCATCCCTAGGCTTAGTCTGGTCCAATTAGGGTTTTTAACCAATCTTGTGCATCCAATAGGTGTGTTTGTGTCATTGGAGCAACATATAGGTCATTTTTGTCCTCCCTAGGCTTATTCTTGTCCAATTAGGGTTTTTAACCAATCTTGTGCATCCAATAAGTTCATTTGTGTCATTAGATGTACATTTAGGTCATTTTCGTCCTCCCTAGGCTTATTCTTTTCCAATTAGGGTTTTTAACCAATCTTGTGCATCCAAGAGGTGTGTTTGTGTCATTGGATGTACATTTAGGTCATTTTCGTCCTCCCTAGGCTTATTCTTGTCCAATTAGGGTTTTTAACCAATCTTGTGCATCCAATAAGTTCAGTTGTGTCATTGGAGGAACATATAGGTCATTTTCGTCCTCCCTAGGCTTATTCTTGTCCAATTAGGGTTTTTAACCAATCTTGTGCATCCAATAAGTTCATTTGTGTCATTGGAGGAACATATAGGTCATTTTCGTTCTCCCTAGGCTTATTCTTGTCCAATTAGGGTTTTTAACTAATCTTGTGCATCCAATAGGTGTGGTTATGTAATTGGATTAACATTTAGGTCATTTTCGTCCTCCCTAGGCTTATTCTTGTCCAATTAGGGTTTTTAACCAATCTTGTGCATCCTATAAGTTCATTTGTGTCATTGGATTAACATTTAGGTCATTTTCCTCCTCCCTATGCTTATTCTTGTCCTAATAGGGTTTTTAACAAACCTTGTGCTTCCAATAGGTGTGTTTGTGTCATTGGTTTAACATTTAGGTCATTTTCGTCCTCTCTAGGCTTATTCTTATCCAATTAGGGTTTTTAACCAATCTTGTGCATCCAATAGGTGTGTTTGAGTCATTGGATTAACATTTAGGTCATTTTCGTCCTCCCTAGGCTTATTCTTGTCCAATTAGGGTTTTTAACAAACCTTGTGTTTCCAATAAGTTCATTTTTGTCATTGGAGGAACATATAGGTCATTTTCGTCCTCCCTAGGCTTATTCTTGTCCAATTAGGGTTTTTAACCAATCTTGTGCATCCAATAGGTGTGTTTATGTCATTGGATTAACATTTTGGTCATTTTCATCCTCCCTAGGCTTATTCTTGTCCAATTAGGGTTTTTAACCAATCTTGTGCATCCAATAGGTGTGTTTGTGTCATTGGATGTACATTTAGGTCATTTTCGTCCTCCCTAGGTTTATTCTTGTCCAATTAGGGTTTTTAACGAATCTTGTGCATCCAATAAGTTCATTTGTGTCATTGGAGGAACATATAGGTCATTTTCGTCCTCCCTAGGCTTATTCTTGTCCAATTAGGGTTTTTAACTAATCTTGTGCATCCAATAGGTGTGTTTATGTCATTGGATTAACATTTAGGTCATTTTCGTCCTCCCTAGGCTTATTCTTGTCCAATTAGGGTTTTTAACCAATCTTGTGCATCCAATAAGTTCATTTGTGTCATTGGATTAACATTTAGCTCATTTTCGTGCTCCCTAGGCTTATTCTTGTCCAATTAGGGTTTTTAACCAATCTTGTGCATCCAATAGGTGTGTTTGTGTCATTGGAGGAACATATAGGTCATTTTTGTCCTCCGTAGGCTTATTCTTGTCCAATTAGGGTTTTTAACCAATTTTGTGCATCCAATAGGTGTGTTAGTGTCATTGGATGTACATTTAGGTCATTTTCGTCCTCCCTAGGCTTATTCTTGTCCAATTAGCGTTTTTAACCAATCTTGTGCATCCAATAAGTTCATTTTTGTCATTAGATGTACATTTAGGTCATTTTCGTCCTCCCTATGCTTATTCTCGTCCAATTAGGGTTTTTAACCAATCTTGTGCATCCATTAGGTTCATTTGTGTCGTTGGAGGAACTTTTAGGTCATTTTCGTCCTCCCTAGGCTTTTTCTTGTCCAATTATGGTTTTTAACGAATCTTGTGCATCCAATAGGTGTGTTTGTGTCATTGGATGTACATTTAGGTCATTTTCGTCCTCCCTAGGGTTATTCTTGTCCAATTAGGGTTTTTAACCAATCTTGTGCATCCAATAGGTGTGTTTGTGTCATTGGATGTACATTTAGGTCATTTTCGTCCTCCCTAGGCTTATTCTTGTCCAATTAGGGTTTTTAACCAATCTTGTGCATCCAATAGGTGTGTTTGTGTCATTGGATGTACATTTAGCTCATTTTCGTCCTCCCTAGGCTTATTCTTGTCCAATTAGGGTTTTTAACCAATCTTGTGCATCCAATAGGTGTGTTTGTGTCATTGGATTAACATTTAGGTCATTTTCGTCCTCCCTAGGCTTATTCTTGTCCAATTAGGGTTTTTAACCAATCTTGTGCATCTAATAAGTTGAGTTGTGTCATTGGATTAACATTTAGGTCATTTTCGTCCTCCCTAGGCTTATTCTTGTCCAATTAGGGTTTTTAACCAATCTTGTGCATCCAATAAGTTCATTTGTGTCATTGGATTAACATTTAGGTCATTTTTGTCCTCCCTAGGCTTATTCTTGTCCTAATAGGGTTTTTAACAAACCTTGTGCTTCCAATAGGTGTGTTTGTGTCATTGGATTAACATTTAGGTCGTTTTCGTCCTCCCTAGGCTTATTCTTGTCCAATTAGGGTTTTTAACCAATCTTGTGCATCCAATAGGTGTGTTTGAGTCATTGGATTAAGATTTAGGTCATTTTCGTCCTCCCTAGGCTTATTCTTGTCCAATTAGGGTTTTTAACAAACCTTGTGCTTCCAATAAGTTCATTTTTGTCATTGGAGGAACATATAGGTCATTTTCGTCCTCCCTAAGCTTATTCTTGTCCAATTAGGGTTTTTAACCAATCTTGTGCATCCAATAGGTGTGTTTGTGTCATTGGAGGAACATATAGGTCATTTTTGTCCTCCCTAGGCTTATTCTTGTCCAATTAGGGTTTTTAACCAATCTTGAGCATCCAATAAGTTCATTTGTGTCATTAGATGTACATTTAGGTCATTTTCGTCCTCCCTAGGCTTATTCTTTTCAAATTAGGGTTTTTAACCAATCTTGTGCATCCAATAGGTGTGTTTGTGTCATTGGATGTACATTTAGGTCATTTTCGTCCTCCCTAGGCTTATTCTTGTCCAATTAGGGTTTTTAACCAATCTTGTGCATCCAATAAGTTCAGTTGTGTCATTGGAGGAACATATAGGTCATTTTCGTCCTCCCTAGGCTTATTCTTGTCCAATTAGGGTTTTTAACCAATCTTGTGCATCCAATAACTTCATTTGTGTCATTGGAGGAACATATAGGTCATTTTCGTCCTTCCTAGGCTTATTCTTGTCCAATTAGGGTTTTTAACTAATCTTGTGCATCCAATAGGTGTGGTTATGTCATTGGATTAACATTTAGGTCATTTTCGTCCTCCCTAGGCTTATTCTTGTCCAATTAGGGTTTTTAACCAATCTTGTGCATCCAATAAGTTCATTTGTGTCATTGGATTAACATTTAGGTCATTTTCGTCCTCCCCTAGGCATATTCTTGTCCAATTAGGGTTTTTAACCAATCTTGTGCATCCAATAGGTGTGTTTGTGTCATTGGATTAACATTTAGGTCATTTTCGTCCTCCCTAGGCTTATTCTTGTCCAATTAGGGTTTTTAACCAATCTTGTGCATCCAATAGGTGTGTTTGTGTCATTGGATTAACATTTAGGTCATTTTCGTCCTCCCTAGGCTTATTCTTGTCCAATTAGGGTTTTTAACCAATCTTGTGCATCCAATAAGTTTGTTTGTGTCATTGAATAAATATTTAGGTCATTTTCGTCCTCCCTAGGCATATTCTTGTCCAATTAGGGTTTTTAACCAATCTTGTGCATCCAATAGGTGTGTTTGTGTCATTGGATGATCAATTAGGTCATTTTTGTCCTCCCTAGGCTTATTCTTGTCCAATTATGGTTTTTAACCAATCTTGTGCATCCAATAGGTGTGTTTGTGTCATTGGATGATCAATTAGGTCATTTTCGTCCTCCCTAGGCATGTTCTTGTCCAACTAGGGTTTTTAACCAATCTTGTGCATCCAATAGGTGTGTTTGTGTCATTGGATGATCAATTAGGTCATTTTCGTCCTCCCTAGGCTTATTCTTGTCCAATTAGGGTTTTTAACCAATCTTGTGCATCTGATAAGTTTGTTTGCATCATTGAATTAATATTTAGGTCATTTTCGTCCTCCCTAGGCATATTCTTGTCCAATTAGGGTTTTTAATCAATCTTGTGCATCCAATAGGTGTGTTTGTGTCAATGGAAGATCAATTAGGTCATTTTCGTCCTCCCTAGGCTTATTCTTGTCCAATTAGGGTTTTTAACCAATCTTGTGCATCCAATAAGTTCATTAGTGTCATTGGATGATCAATTAGGTCATTTTCGTCCTCCCTATACATGTTCTTGTCCAACTAGGGTTTTTAACCAATCTTGTGCATCCAATAGGTGTGTTTGTGTCATTGGATGATCAATTAGGTCATTTTCGTCCTCCCTAGGCTTATTCTTGTCCAATTAGGGTTTTTAACCAATCTTGTGCATCCAATAAGTTCATTTGTGTCATTAGATTAACATTTAGGTCATTTTCGTCCTCCCTAGGCATATTCTTGTCCAATTAGGGTTTTTAACCAATCTTGTGCATCCAATAGGTGTGTTTGTGTCATTGGATGATCAATTAGGTCATTTTCATCCTTCCTAGGCTAATTCTTGTCCAATTAGGGTTTTTAACCAATCTTGTGCATCCAATAAGTTCATTAGTGTCATTGGATGATCAATTAGGTCATTTTCGTCCTCCCAAGGCATGTTCTTGTCCAACTAGGGTTTTTAACCAATCTTGTGCATCCAATAGGTGTGTTTGTGTCATTGGATGATCAATTAGGTCATTTTCGTCCTCCCTAGGCTTATTCTTGTCCAATTAGGGTTTTTAACCAATCTTGTGCATCCAATAAGTTCATTAGTGTCATTGGATGATCAATTAGGTCATTTTCGTCCTCCTTGGGCATGTTCTTGTCCAACTAGGGTTTTTAACCAATCTTGTGCATCCAATAGGTGTGTTTGTGTCATTGGATGATCAATTAGGTCATTTTCGTCCTCCCTAGGCTTATTCTTGTCCAATTAGGGTTTTTAACCAATCTTGTGCATCCAATAAGTTTGTTTGTGTCATTGAATTAACAATTAGGTCATTTTCGTCCTCCCTAGGCATATTCTTGTCCAATTAGGGTTTTTAACCAATCTTGTGCATCCAATAGGTGTGTTTGTGTCATTGGATGATCAATTAGGTCATTTTCGTCCTCCCTAGGCTTATTCTTGTCCAATTAGGGTTTTTAACCGATCTTGTGCATCCAATAGGTGTGTTTGTGTCATTGGATGATCAATTAGGTCATTTTCGACCTCCCTAGGCATTTTCTTGTCCAATTAGAGTTTTAGACCAATCTTGTGCATCCAATAGGTGTGTTTGTGTCATTGGATGATCAATTAGGTTATTTTCGTCCTCCCTAGGCTTATTCTTGTCCAATTAGGGTTTTTAACCAATCTTGTGCATC
Source organism: Cicer pinnatifidum (assembly GCA_037974775.1). Taxonomy (NCBI): domain Eukaryota; kingdom Viridiplantae; phylum Streptophyta; class Magnoliopsida; order Fabales; family Fabaceae; genus Cicer; species Cicer pinnatifidum. The sequence goes on from JBBPBR010000782.1 coordinate 343,238, forward strand.
CAATAGGTGTGTTTGTATCATTGGATAATCAATTAGGTCATTTTCGTCCTCCCTAAGCATATTCTTGTCCAATTAGGGTTTTTAACCAATCTTTTGCATCCAATAGGTGTGTTTGTGTCATTGGATGATCAATTAGGTCATTTTCGTCCTCCCTAGGCTTATTCTTGTCCAATTAGGGTTTTTAACCAATCTTGTGCATCCAATAAGTTTGTGTGTTTCATTGAATTAATATTTAGGTCATTTTCGTCCTCCCTAGGCATATTCTTGTCCAATTAGGGTTTTTAACCAATCTTGTGCATCCAATAGGTGTGTTTGTGTCATTGGATGATCAATTAGGTCATTTTCGTCCTCCCTAGGCTTATTCTTGTCCAATTAGGGTTTTTAACCAATCTTGTGCATCCAATAAGTTCATTGGTGTCATTGGATGATCAATTAGGTCATTTTTGTCCTCCCTAGGCATGTTCTTGTCCAACTAGGGTTTTTAACCAATCTTGTGCATCCAATAGGTGTGTTTGTGTCATTGGATGATCAATTAGGTCATTTTCGTCCTCCCTAGGCTTATTCTTGTCCAATTAGGGTTTTTAACCAATCTTGTGCATCCAATAAGTTGATTAGTGTCATTGGATGATCAATTAGGTCATTTTCGTCCTCCCTAGGCATGTTCTTGTCCAACTAGGGTTTTTAACCAATCTTGTGCATCCAATAGGTGTGTTTGTGTCATTGGATGATCAATTAGGTCATTTTCGTCCTCCCTAGGCTTATTCTTGTCCAATTAGGGTTTTTAACCAATCTTGTGCATCCAATAAGTGCGTTTGTGTCATTGGATTAACATTTAGGTCATTTTCGTCCTCCCTAGGCTTATTCTTGTCCAATTAGGGTTTTTAACCAATCTTGTGCATCCAATAGGTGTGTTTGTGTCATTGGATTAACATTTAGGTCATTTTCGTCCTCCCTAGGCTTATTCTTGTCCAATTAGGGTTTTCAACCAATCTTGTGCATCCAATAAGTTCATTTGTGTCATTGGATAAACATTTAGGTCATTTTCGTCAACCCTAGGCTTATTCTTGTCCAATTAGGGTTTTTAACGAATCTTGTGCATCCAATAGGTGTATTTGTGTCATTGGATGAACATTTAGGTCATTTTCGTCCTCCCTAGGCTTATTCTTGTCCAATTAGGGTTTCTAACCAATCTTGTGCATCCAATAGGTGTATTTGTGTTATTGGATGAACATTTAGGTCATTTTCGTCCTCCCTAGGCTTATTCTTGTCCAATTAGGGTTTTTAACCAATCTTGTGCATCCAATAGGTGTGTTTGTGTCATTGGATGAACATTTAGGTAATTTTCGTCCTCCCTAGGCTTATTCTTGTCCAATTAGGGTTTCTAACCAATCTTGTGCATCCAATAGGTGTATTTGTGTCATTGGATGAACATTTAGGTCATTTTCGTCCTCCCTAGGCTTATTCTTGTCCAATTAGGGTTTTTAACCAATCTTGTGCATCCAATAAGTTCATTTGTGTCATTGGATAAACATTTAGGTCATTTTCGTCCACCCTAGGCTTATTCTTGTCCAATTAGGGTTTTTAACCAATCTTGTGCATCCAGTAAGTTCATTTGTGTCATTGGATAAACATTTAGGTCATTTTCTTCCTCCCTAGGGTTATTCTTGTCCAATTAGGGTTTCTAACCAATCTTGTGCATCCAATAGGTGTGTTTGTGTCATTGGATGAACATTTAGGTCATTTTCGTCCTCCCTAGGCTTATTCTTGTCCAATTAGGGTTTTTAAGCAATCTTGTTCATCCAATAAGTTCATTTGTGTCATTGGATAAACATTTAGGTCATTTTCGTCCTCCCTAGGCTTATTCTTGTCCAATTAGGGTTTTTAACCAATCTTGTGCATCCAATAGGTGTGTTTGTGTCATTGGATGAACATTTAGGTCATTTTCGTCCTCCCTAGGCTTATTCTTGTCCAATTAGGCTTTCTAACCAATCTTGTGCATCCAATAGGTGTGTTTGTGTCATTGGATGAACATTTAGGTCATTTTCGTCCTCCCTAGGCTTATTCTTGTCCAATTAGGGTTTTTAACCAATCTTGTGCATCCAATAAGTTCATTTGTGTCATTGGATTAACATTTAGGTCATTTTCGTCCTTCCTAGGCTTATTCTTGAACAATTAGGGTTTCTTACCAATCTTGTGCATCCAATAGGTGTGTTTGTGTCATTGGATGAACATTTAGGTCATTTTGGTCCTCCCTAGGCTTACTCTTGTCCAATTAGGGTTTTTAACCAATCTTGTGCATCCAATAAGTTCATTTGTGTCATTGGATTAACATTTAGGTCATTTTCGTCCTTCCTAGGCTTATTCTTGTCCAATTAGGGTTTCTAACCAATCTTGTGCATCCAATAGGTGTGTTTGTGTCATTGGATGAACATTTTGGTCGTTTTCGTCCTCCCTAGTCTTATTCTTGTCCAATTAGGGTTTTAAGCAATCTTGTGCGTCCAATAAGTTCATTTGTGTCATTGAATGAACATTTAGGTCATTTTCGTCCTTCCTAGGCTTATTCTTGTCCAATTAGGGTTTCTAACCAATCTTATGCATCTAATAGGTGTGTTTGTGTCATTGGATGAACATTTAGGTCATTTTCGTCCTCCCTAGGCTTATTCTTGTCCAATTAGGGTTTTTAACCAATCTTGTGCATCCAATAAGTTCATTTGTGTCATTGGATTAACATTTAGGTCATTTTCGTCCTTCCTAGGCTTATTCTTGTCCAATTAGGGTTTCTAACCAATCTTGTGCATCCAATAGGTGTGTTTGTGTCATTGGATGAACATTTAGGTCTTTTTCGTCCTCCCTAGGCTTATTCTTGTCCAATTAGGGTTTTTAACCAATCTTGTGCATCCAATAGGTGTGTTTGTGTCATTGGATTAACATTTAGGTCATTTTCGTCCTCCCTAGGCTTATTCTTGTCCAATTAGGGTTTTTAACCAATCTTGTGCATCCAATAAGTTCATTTGTGTCATTGGAGGAACATATAAGTCATTTTCGTCCTCCCTAGGCGTATTCTTGTCCAATTAGGGTTTTTAACTAATCTTGTGCATCCAATAGGTGTGTTTATGTCATTGGATTAACATTTAGGTCATTTTCGTCCTCCCTAGGCTTACTCTTGTCCAATTAGGGTTTTTAACCAATCTTGTGCATCCAATAAGTTCATTTGTGTCATTGGATTAACATTTAGGTCATTTTCGTCCTCCCTAGGCTTATTCTTGTCCTATTAGGGTTTTTAACAAACCTTTGGCTTCCAATAGGTGTGTTTGTGTCATTGGATTAACATTTAGGACATTTTCGTCCTCCCTAGGCTTATTCTTGTCCAATTAGAGTTTTTAACCAATCTTGTGCATCCAATAGGTGTGTTTATGTCATTGGATTAACATTTAGGTCATTTTCGTCCTCCCTAGGCTTATTCTTGTCCAATTATGGTTTTTAACCAATCTTGTGCATCCAATAGGTGTGTTTGTGTCATTGGATGTACATTTAGGTCATTTTCGTCCTCCCTAGGTTTATTCTTGTCCAATTAGGGTTTTTAACCAATCTTGTGCATCCAATAAGTTCATTTGTGTCATTGGAGGAACATATAGGTCATTTTCGTCCTCCCTAGGCTTATTCTTGTCCAATTAGGGTTTTTAACTAATCTTGTGCATCCAATAGGTGTGTTTATGTCATTGGATTAACATTTAGGTCATTTTCATCCTCCCTAGACTTATTTTTGTCCAATTAGGGTTTTTAACCAATCTTGTGCATCCAATAAGTTCATTTGTGTCATTGGATTAACATTTAGGTCATTTTCGTCCTCCCTAGGCTTATTCTTGTCCTATTAGGGTTTTTAACAAACCTTTTGCTTCCAATAGGTGTGTTTGTGTCATTGGATTAACATTTAGGTCATTTTCGTCCTCCCTAGGCTTATTCTTGTCCAATTAGGGTTTTTAACCAATCTTGTGCATCCAATAGGTGTGTTTGAGTCATTGGATTAACATTTAGGTCATTTTCGTCCTCCCTAGGCTTATTCTTGTCCAATTAGGGTTTTTAATAAACCTTGTGCTTCCAATAAGTTCATTTTTGTCATTGGAGGAACATATAGGTCATTTTCGTCCTCCCTAGGCTTATTCTTGTCCAATTAGGGTTTTTAACCAATCTTGTGCATCCAATAGGTGTGTTTATGTCATTGGATTAACATTTAGGTCATTTTCGTCCTCCCTAGGCTTATTCTTATCCAATTAGGGTTTTTAATAAATCTTGTGCATCCAATAAGTTCATTTGTGTCATTGGATAAACATTTAGCTCATTTTCGTCCTCCATAGGCTTATTCTTGTCCAATTAGGGTTTTTAACCAATCTTGTGCATCCAATCGGTGTGTTTGTGTCATTGGATTAACATTTAGGTCATTTTCGTCCTCCCTAGGCTTATTCTTGTCCAATTAGGGTTTTTAACCAATCTTGTGCATCCAATAGGTGTGTTTGTGTCATTGGATGTACATTTAGGTCATTTTCGTCCTCCTATGCTTATTCTTGTCCAATTAGGGTTTTTAACCAATCTTGTGCATCCAATAGGTGTGTTTGTGTCATTGGAGGAACATATAGGTCATTTTTGTCCTCCCTAGGCTTATTCTTGTCCAATTAGGGTTTTTAACCAATCTTGTGCATCCAATAAGTTCATTTGTGTCATTAGATGTACATTTAGGTCATTTTCGTCCTCCCTAGGCTTATTCTTGTCCAATTAGGTTTTTTAACCAATCTTGTGCATCCAATAGGTGTGTTTGTGTCATTGGATGTACATTTAGGTCATTTTCGTCCTCCCTAGGCTTATTCTTGTCCAATTAGGGTTTTTAACCAATCTTGTGCATCCAATAGTTGTGTTTGTGTCATTGGATGTACATTTAGGTCATTTTCGTCCTCCCTAGGCTTATTTTTGTCCAATTAGGGTTTTTAACCAATCTTGTGCATCCAATAGGTGTGTTTGTGTCATTGGATTAACATTTAGGTCATTTTCGTCCTCCCTAGGCTTATTCTTGTCCAATTAGGGTTTTTAACCAATCTTGTGCATCCGATAAGTATGTTTGTGTCATTGGATGAACATTTAGGTCATTTTCGTACTCCCAAGGCTTATTCTTGTCCAATTAGGGTTTTTAACCAATCTTGTGCATCCAATAAGTTCATTTGTGTCATTGGATAAACATTTAGGTCATTTTCGTCCTTCCTAGGCTTATTCTTGTCCAATTAGGGTTTCTAACCAATCTTGTGCATCCAATAGGTGTGTTTGTGTCATTGGATGAACATTTAGGTCATTTTCGTCCTCCCAAGGCTTATTCTTGTCCAATTATGGTTTCTAACCAATCTTGTGCATCCAATAGGTGTGTTTGTGTCATTGGATGAACATTTAGGTCATTTTCGTCCTCCCTAGGCTTATTCTTGTCCAATTAGGGTTTTTAACCAATCTTGTGCATCCAATAAGTTCATTTGTCTCATTGGATGAACATTTAGGTCATTTTCGTCCACCCTAGGCTTATTCTTGTCCAATTAGGGTTTTTAACCAATCTTGTGCATCCAATAAGTTCATTTGTGTCCTTGGATGAACATTTAGGTCATTTTCGTCCTCCCAAGGCTTATTCTTGTCCAATAAGGGTTTTTAACCAATCTTGTGCATCCAATAAGTTCATTTGTGTCATTGGATGAACATTTAGGTCATTTTCGTCCTCCCTAGGCTAATTCTTGTCCAATTAGGGCTTTTAAGCAATCTTGTGCATCCAAAAGGTGTGTTTGTGTCATTGGATGAACATTTAGGTCATTTTCGTCCTCCCTAGGCTTATTCTTGTCCAATTAGGGTTTTTAACCAATCTTGTGCATCCAATAAGTTCATTTGTGTCATTGGATAAACATTTAGGTCATTTTCGTCCACCCTAGGCTTATTCTTGTCTAATTAGGGTTTTTAACCAATCTTGTGCATCTAATAAGTTCATTTGTGTCATTGGATGAACATTTAGGTCATTTTCGTCTTGCCAAGACTTATTCTTGTCCAATTAGGGTTTTTAACCAATCTTGTGCATCCAATAAGTTCATTTGTGTCATTGGATGAACATTTAGGTCATTTTCGTCCTCCCTAGGCATATTCTTGTCCAATTAGGGTTTTTAACCAATCTTGTGCATCCAATAGGTGTGTTTGTGTCATTGGATGTACATTTAGGTCATTTTCGTCCTCCCTAGGCTTATTCTTGTCCAATTAGGGTTTTTAACCAATCTTGTGCATCCAATAAGTTCAGTTGTGTCATTGGAGGAACATATAGGTCATTTTCGTCCTCCCTAGGCTTATTCTTGTCCAATTAGGGTTTTTAACCAATCTTGTGCATCCAATAGGTGTGTTTGTGTCATTGGATGTACATTTAGGTCATTTTCGTCCTCCCTAGGTTTATTCTTGTCCAATTAGGGTTTTTAACCAATCTTGTGCATCCAATAGGTGTGTTTGTGTCATTGGAGGAACATACAGGTCATTTTTGTCCTCCCTAGGCTTATTCTTGTCCAATTAGGGTTTTTAACCAATCTTGTGCATCCAATAAGTTCATTTGTGTCATTAGATGTACATTTAGGTCATTTTCGTCCTCCCTAGGCTTATTCTTTTCCAATTAGGGTTTTTAACCAATCTTGTGCATCCAAGAGGTGTGTTTGTGTCATTGGATGTACATTTAGGTCATTTTCGTCCTCCCTAGGCTTATTCTTGTCCTATTAGGGTTTTTAACAAACCTTTTGCTTCCAATAGGTGTGTTTGTGTCATTGGATTAACATTTAGGTCATTTTCGTCCTCCCTAGGCTTATTCTTGTCCAATTAGGGTTTTTAACCAATCTTGTGCATCCAATAGGTGTGTTTGTGTCATTGGATTAACATTTAGGTCATTTTCGTCCTCCCTAGGCTTATTCTTGTCAAATTAGGGTTTTTAACCAATCTTGTGCATCCAATAGGTGTGTTTGTGTCATTGGATGTACATTTAGGTCATTTTCGTCCTCCCTAGGCTTATTCTTGTCCAATTAGGGTTTTTAACCAATCTTGTGCATCCAATAGGTGCGTTTGTGTCATTGGATTAACATTTAGGTCATTTTCGTCCTCCCTAGGCTTATTCTTGTCCAATTAGGGTTTTTAACCAATCTTGTGCATCCAATAGGTGTGTTTGTGTCATTGGATGATCAATTAGGTCATTTTCGTCGTCCCTAGGCTTATTCTTGTCCAATTAGGGTTTTTAACCAATCTTATGCATCCAATAAGTTTGTTTGTGTCATTGAATTAATATTTAGGTCATTTTCGTCCTCCCTAGGCATATTCTTGTCCAATTAGGGTTTTTAACCAATCTTGTGCATCCAATAGGTGTGTTTGTGTCATTGGATGATCAATTAGTTCATTTTCGTCCTCCCTAGGCATATTCTTTTCCAATTAGGGTTTTTAACCAATCTTGTGCATCCAATAGGTGTGTTTGTGTCATTGGATGATCAATTAGGTCATTTTCGTCCTCCCTAGGCTTATTCTTGTCCAATTAGGGTTTTTAACCAATCTTGTGCATCCAATTAGTTGAGTTGTGTCATTGGATTAGCATTTAGGTCATTTTCGTCCTCCCTAGTCTTATTCTTGTCCAATTAGGGTTTTTAACCAATCTTGTGCATCCAATAAGTTCATTTGTGTCATTGGATTAACATTTAGGTCATTTTCGTCCTCCCTAGGCTTATTCTTGTCCTATTAGGGTTTTTAACAAACCTTTTGCTTCCAATAGGTGTGTTTGTGTCATTGGATTAACATTTAGGACATTTTCGTCCTCCCTAGGCTTATTCTTGTCCAATTAGGGTTTTTAACCAATCTTGTGCATCCAATAGGTGTGTTTATGTCATTGGATTAACATTTAGGTCATTTTCGTCCTCCCTAGGCTTATTCTTGTCCAATTATGGTTTTTAACCAATCTTGTGCATCCAATAGGTGTGTTTGTGTCATTGGATGTACATTTAGGTCATTTTCGTCCTCCCTAGGTTTATTCTTGTCCAATTAGGGTTTTTAACCAATCTTGTGCATCCAATAAGTTCATTTGTGTCATTGGAGGATCATATAGGTCATTTTCGTCCTCCCTAGGCTTATTCTTGTCCAATTAGGGTTTTTAACCAATCTTGTGCATCCAATAGGTGTGTTTGTGTCATTGGATGTACATTTAGGTCATTTTCGTCCTCCCTAGGCTTATTCTTGTTCAATTAGGGTTTTTAACCAATCTTGTGCATCCAATAAGTTCATTTGTGTCATTGGAGGAACATATAGGTCATTTTCGTCCTCCCTAGGCTTATTCTTGTCCAATTAGGGTTTTTAACTAATCTTGTGCATCCAATAGGTGTGTTTATGTCATTGGATTAACATTTAGGTCATTTTCGTCCTCCCTAGGCTTATTCTTGTCCAATTAGGGTTTTTAACCAATCTTGTGCATCAGATAAGTTCATTTGTGTCATTGGATTATCATTTAGGTCATTTTCGTACTCCCTAGGCTTATTCTTGTCCTTTTAGGGTTTTTAACAAACCTTTTGCTTCCAATAGGTATGTTTGTGTCATTGGATTAACATTTAGGTCATTTTCGTCCTCCCTAGGCTTATTCTTGTCCAATTAGGGTTTTTAACCAATCTTGTGCATCCAATAGGTGTGTTTGAGTCATTGGATTAACATTTAGGTCATTTTCGTCCTCCCTAGGCTTATTCTTGTCCAATTAGGGTTTTTAACCAATCTTGTGCATCCAATAAGTTCAGTTGTGTCATTGGAGGAACATATAGGTCATTTTCGTCCTCCCTAGGCTTATTCTTGTCCAATTAGGGTTTTTAACCAATCTTGTGCATCCAATAAGTTCATTTGTGTCATTGGATTAACATTTAGGTCATTTTCGTCCTCCCTACGCTTATTCTTGTCCTATTAGGGTTTTTAACAAACCTTTTGCTTCCAATAGGTGTGTTTGTGTCATTGGATAAACATTTAGCTCATTTTCGTCCTCCATAGGCTTATTCTTGTCCAATTAGGGTTTTTAACCAATCTTGTGCATCCAATCGGTGTGTTTGTGTCATTGGATTAACATTTAGGTCATTTTCGTCCTCCCTAGGCTTATTCTTGTCCAATTAGGGTTTTTAACCAATCTTGTGCATCCAATAAGTTCATTTTTGTCATTGGAGGAACATATAGGTCATTTTGGTCCTCCCTAGGCTTATTCTTGTCCAATTAGGGTTTTTAACCAATCTTGTGCATCCAATAGGTGTGTTTATGTCGTTGGATTAACATTTAGGTCATTTTCGTCCTCCCTAGGCTTATTCTTATCCAATTAGGGTTTTTAATAAATCTTGTGCATCCAATAAGTTCATTTGTGTCATTGGATAAACATTTAGCTCATTTTCGTCCTCCATAGGCTTATTCTTGTCCAATTAGGGTTTTTAACCAATCTTGTGCATCCAATAAGTTCATTTGTGTCATTGGAGGAACATATAGGTCATTTTCGTCCTCCCTAGGCGTATTCTTTTCCAATTAGGGTTTTTAACTAATCTTGTGCATCCAATAGGTGTGTTTATGTCATTGGATTAACATTTAGGTCACTTTCGTCCTCCCTAGGCTTACTCTTGTCCAATTAGGGTTTTTAACCAATCTTGTGCATCCAATAAGTTCATTTGTGTCATTGGATTAACATTTAGGTCATTTTCGCCCTCCCTAGGCTTATTCTTGTCCTATTAGGGTTTTTAATAAACCTTTTGCTTCCAATAGGTGTGTTTGTGTCATTGGATTAACATTTAGGACATTTTCGTCCTCCCTAGGCTTATTCTTGTCCAATTAGGGTTTTTAACCAATCTTGTGCATCCAATAGGTGTGTTTATGTCATTGGATTAACATTTAGGTCATTTTCGTCCTCCCTAGGCTTATTCTTGTCCAATTATGGTTTTTAACCAATCTTGTGCATCCAATAGGTGTGTTTGTGTCATTGGATGTACATTTAGGTCATTTTCGTCCTCCCTAGGTTTATTCTTGTCCAATTAGGGTTTTTAACCAATCTTGTGCATCCAATAAGTTCATTTGTGTCATTGGAGGAACATATAGGTCATTTTCGTCCTCCCTAGGCTTATTCTTGTCGAATTAGGGTTTTTAACCAATCTTGTGCATCCAATAGGTGTGTTTGTGTCATTGGATGTACATTTAGGTAATTTTCGTCCTCCCTAGGCTTATTCTTGTCCAATTAGGGTTTTTAACCAATCTTGTGCATCCAATAAGTTCAGTTGTGTCATTGGAGGAACATATAGGTCATTTTCGTCCTCCCTAGGCTTATTCTTGTCCAATTAGGGTTTTTAACCAATCTTGTGCATCCAATAAGTTCATTTGTGTCATTGGATTAACATTTAGGTCATTTCGTCCTCCCTAGGCTTATTCTTGTCCTATTAGGGTTTTTAACAAACCTTTTGCTTCCAATAGGTGTGTTTGTGTCATTGGATTAACATTTAGGTCATTTTCGTCCTCCCTAGGCTTATTCTTGTCCAATTAGGGTTTTTAACCAATCTTGTGCATCCAATAGTTGTGTTTGAGTCATTGGATTAACATTTAGGTCATTTTCGTCCTCCCTAGGTTTATTCTTGTCCAATTAGGGTTTTTAACAAACCTTGTGCATCCAATAAGTTCATTTTTGTCATTGGAGGAAAATATAGGTCATTTTCGTCCTCCCTAGGCTTATTCTTGTCCAATTAGGGTTTTTAACCAATCTTGTGCATCCAATAGGTGTGTTTATGTCGTTGGATTAACATTTAGGTCATTTTCGTCCTCCCTATGCTTATTCTTATCCAATTAGGGTTTTTAATAAATCTTGTGCATCCAATAAGTTCATTTGTGTCATTGGATAAACATTTAGCTCATTTTCGTCCTCCATAGGCTTATTCTTGTCCAATTAGGGTTTTTAACCAATCTTGTGCGTCCAATAGGTGTGTTTGTGTCATTGGATTAACATTTAGGTCATTTTCGTCCTCCCTAGGCTTATTCTTGTCCAATTAATGTTTTTAACCAATCTTGTGCATCCAATAGGTGTGTTTGTGTCATTGGATGTACATTTAGGTCATTTTCGTCCTCCCTAGGCTTATTCTTGTCCAATTAGGGTTTTTAACCAATCTTGTGCATCCAATAGGTGTGTTTATGTCATTGGATTAACATTTAGGTCATTTTCGTCCTCCCTAGGCTTATTCTTATCCAATTAGGGTTTTTAATAAATCTTGTGCATCCAATAAGTTCATTTGTGTCATTGGATAAACATTTAGCTCATTTTCGTCCTCCATAGGCTTATTCTTGTCCAATTAGGGTTTTTAACCAATCTTGTGCATCCAATAGGTGTGTTTGAGTCATTGGATTAACATTTAGGTCATTTTCGTCCTCCCTAGGTTTATTCTTGTCCAATTAGGGTTTTTAACAAACCTTGTGCATCCAATAAGTTCATTTTTGTCATTGGAGGAACATATAGGTCAATTTCGTCCTCCCTAGGCTTATTCTTGTCCAATTAGGGTTTTTAACCAATCTTGTGCATCCAATAGGTGTGTTTATGTCGTTGGATGTACACTTAGGTCATTTTTGTCCTCCCTAGGCTTATTCTTGTCCAATTAGGGTTTTTAACCAATCTTGTGCATCCATTAAGTTCATTTGTGTCATTGGAGGAACATATAGGTCATTTTCGTCCTCGCTAGGCCTATTCTTGTCCAATTAGGGTTTTTAACCAATCTTGTGCATCCAATAAGTTCATTTGTGTCATTGGAGGAACATATAAGTCATTTTCGTCCTCCCTAGGCGTATTCTTGTCCAATTAGGGTTTTTAACTAATCTTGTGCATCCAATAGGTGTGTTTATGTCATTGGATTAACATTTAGGTCATTTTCGTCCTCCCTAGGCTTATTCTTGTCCAATTAGGGTTTTTAACCAATCTTGTGCATCCAATAGGTGTGTTTGTGTCATTGGATGTACATTTAGGTCATTTTCGTCCTCCCTAGGTTTATTCTTGTCCAATTAGGGTTTTTAACCAATCTTGTGCATCCAATAAGTTCATTTGTGTCATTGGAGGAACATATAGGTCATTTTCGTCCTCCCTAGGCTTATTCTTGTCCAATTAGGGTTTTTAACCAATCTTGTGCATCCAATAGGTGTGTTTGTGTCATTGGATGTACATTTAGGTCATTTTCGTCCTCCCAAGGCTTATTCTTGTCCAATTAGGGTTTTTAACCATTCTTGTGCATCCAATAAGTTCCTTTGTGTCAATGGAGGAACATATAGGTCATTTGCGTCCTCCCTAGACTAATTCTTGTCCAATTAGGGTTTTTCACCAATCTTGTGCATTCAATAGGTGTGTTGGTTTCATTGGATGTACATATAGGTCATTTTCGTCCTCCCTAGACTTATTCTTGTCCAATTAGGGTTTTTAACCAATCTTGTGCATCCAATAAGTTCATTTGTGTCATTGGAGGAACATATAGGTCATTTTCGTCCTCCCTAGGCTTATTCTTGTCCAATTAGGGTTTTTAACCAATCTTGTGCATCCAATAGGTGTGTTTGTGTCATTGGATGTACATTTAGGTCATTTTCGTCCTCCCTAGACTTATTCTTGTCCAATTAGGGTTTTTAACCAATCTTGTGCATCCAATAGGTGTGTTTGTGTCATTGGATGTACATTTAGGTCGTTTTCGTCCTCCCTAGGCTTATTCTTGTCCAATTAGGGTTTTTAACCAATCTTGTGCATCTAATAGGTGTGTTTGTGTCATTGGATTAACATTTAGGTCATTTTCGTCCTCCATAGACTTATTCTTGTCCAATTAGGGTTTTTAACCAATCTTGTGTATCCAATAAGTTCATTTGTGTCATTGGAGGAACATATAGGTCTTTTTCGTCCTCCCTAGGCTTATTCTTGTCCATTTAGGGTTTTTAACCGATCTTGTGCATCCAATAGGTGTGTTTGTGTCATTGGATGTACACTTAGGTCATTTTCGTCCTCCCTAGGCTTATTCTTGTCCAATTAGGGTTTTTAACCAATCTTGTGCATCCAATAGGTGTGTTTGTGTCATTGGATTAACATTTAGGTCATTTTCGTCCTCCCTAGGCTTATTCTTGTCCAATTAGGGATTTTAACCAATCTTGTGCATCCAATAGGTGTGTTTGTGTCATTGGATTAACATTTAGGTCATTTTCGTCCTCCCTAGGCTTATTCTTGTCCAATTAAGGTTTTTAACAAATCTTGTGCATCCAATAAGTTCATTTGTGTCATTGGAGGAACATATAGGTCATTCTCGTCCTGCCTAGGCTTATTCTTTTCCAATTAGGGTTTTTAACCAATCTTGTGCATCCAATAGGTGTGTTTGTGTCATTAGATTAACATTTAGGTCATTTTCGTCCTCCCTAGGCTTATTCTTGTCCAATTAGGGTTTTTAACTAATCTTGTTCATCCAATAGGTGTGTTTGTGTCATTGGAGGAACATATAGGTCATTTTCGTCCTCCCTAGGCTTATTCTTGTCCAATTAGGGTTTTTAACCAATCTTGTGCATCCAATAAGTTCATTTGTGTCATTGGAGGAACATATAGGTCATTTTCGTCCTCCCTAGGCTTATTCTTGTTCAATTAGGGTTTTTAACCAATCTTGTGCATCCAATAAGTTCATTTGTGTCATTGGAGGAACATATAGGTCATTTTCGTCCTCCCTAGGCTTATTCTTGTCCAATTAGGGTTTTTAACCAATCTTGTGCATCCAATAAGTTCATTTGTGTCATTGGATTAACATTTAGGTCATTTTCGTCCTCCCTACGCTTATTCTTGTCCTATTAGGGTTTTTAACAAACCTTTTGCTTCCAATAGGTGTGTTTGTGTCATTGGATAAACATTTAGCTCATTTTCGTCCTCCATAGGCTTATTCTTGTCCAATTAGGGTTTTTAACCAATCTTGTGCATCCAATCGGTGTGTTTGTGTCATTGGATTAACATTTAGGTCATTTTCGTCCTCCCTAGGCTTATTCTTGTCCAATTAGGGTTTTTAACCAATCTTGTGCATCCAATAAGTTCATTTTTGTCATTGGAGGAACATATAGGTCATTTTGGTCCTCCCTAGGCTTATTCTTGTCCAATTAGGGTTTTTAACCAATCTTGTGCATCCAATAGGTGTGTTTATGTCGTTGGATTAACATTTAGGTCATTTTCGTCCTCCCTAGGCTTATTCTTATCCAATTAGGGTTTTTAATAAATCTTGTGCATCCAATAAGTTCATTTGTGTCATTGGATAAACATTTAGCTCATTTTCGTCCTCCATAGGCTTATTCTTGTCCAATTAGGGTTTTTAACCAATCTTGTGCATCCAATAAGTTCATTTGTGTCATTGGAGGAACATATAGGTCATTTTCGTCCTCCCTAGGCGTATTCTTTTCCAATTAGGGTTTTTAACTAATCTTGTGCATCCAATAGGTGTGTTTATGTCATTGGATTAACATTTAGGTCACTTTCGTCCTCCCTAGGCTTACTCTTGTCCAATTAGGGTTTTTAACCAATCTTGTGCATCCAATAAGTTCATTTGTGTCATTGGATTAACATTTAGGTCATTTTCGCCCTCCCTAGGCTTATTCTTGTCCTATTAGGGTTTTTAACAAACCTTTTGCTTCCAATAGGTGTGTTTGTGTCATTGGATTAACATTTAGGACATTTTCGTCCTCCCTAGGCTTATTCTTGTCCAATTAGGGTTTTTAACCAATCTTGTGCATCCAATAGGTGTGTTTATGACATCGGATTAACATTTAGGTCATTTTCGTCCTCCCTAGGCTTATTCTTGTCCAATTATGGTTTTTAACCAATCTTGTGCATCCAATAGGTGTGTTTGTGTCATTGGATGTACATTTAGGTCATTTTCGTCCTCCCTAGGTTTATTCTTGTCCAATTAGGGTTTTTAACCAATCTTGTGCATCCAATAAGTTCATTTGTGTCATTGGAGGAACATATAGGTCATTTTCGTCCTCCCTAGGCTTATTCTTGTCCAATTAGGGTTTTTAACAAATCTTGTGCATCCAATAGGTGTGTTTGTGTCATTGGATGTACATTTAGGTCATTTTCGTCCTCCCTAGGCTTATTCTTGTCCAATTAGGGTTTTTAACCAATCTTGTGCATCCAATAAGTTCATTTGTGTCATTGGATTAACATTTAGCTCATTTTCGTGCTCCCTAGGCTTATTCTTGTTCAATTAGGGTTTTTAACCAATCTTGTGCATCCAATAAGTTCATTTGTGTCATTGGAGGAACATATAGGTCATTTTCGTCCTCCCTAGGCTTATTCTTGTCCAATTAGGGTTTTTAACTAATCTTGTGCATCCAATAGGTGTGTTTATGTCATTGGATTAACATTTAGGTCATTTTCGTCCTCCCTAGGCTTATTCTTGTCCAATTAGGGTTTTTAACCAATCTTGTGCATCCAATAAGTTCATTTGTGTCATTGGATTAACATTTAGCTCATTTTCGTCCTCCCTAGGCATATTCTTATCCAATTAGGGTTTTTAACCAATCTTGTGCATCCAATAAGTTGAGTTGTGTCATTGAATTAATATTTAGGTCATTTTCGTCCTCCCTAGGCATATTCTTGTCCAATTAGGGTTTTTAATCAATCTTGTGCATCCAATTGGTGTGTTTGTGTCATTGGATGATCAATTAGGTCATTTTCGTCCTCCCTAGGCTTATTCTTGTCCAATTAGGGTTTTTAACCAATCTTGTGCATCCAATAGGTGTGTTTGTGTCATTGGATTAACATTTAGGTCATTTTCGTCCTCCCTAGGCTTATTCTTGTCCAATTAGGGTTTTTAGCCATTCTTGTGCATCCAATAGGTGTGTTTGTGTCATTGGATGATCAATTAGGTTATTTTCGTCCTCCCTAGGCTTATTCTTGTCCAATTAGGGTTTTTAACCAATCTTGTGCATCCAATAAGTTGAGTTGTGTCATTGGATTAACATTTAGGTCATTTTCGTCCTCCCTAGGCTTATTCTTGTCCAATTAGGGTTTTTAACCAATCTTGTGCGTCCGATAGATGTGTTTGTGTCATTGGATGATCAATTAGGTCATTTTCGTCCTCCCTAGGCATATTCTTGTCCAATTAGGGTTTTTAACCAATCTTGTGCATCCAATAGGTGTGTTTGTGTCATTGGATGATCAATTAGTTCATTTTCGTCCTCCCTAGGCATATTCTTTTCCAATTAGGGTTTTTAACCAATCTTGTGCATCCAATAGGTGTGTTTGTGTCATTGGATGATCAATTAGGTCATTTTCGTCCTCCCTAGGCTTATTCTTGTCCAATTAGGGTTTTTAACCAATCTTGTGCATCCAACAGGTGTGTTTGTGTCATTGGATGACCAATTAGGTCATTTTCGTCCTCCCTAGGCTTATTCTTGTCCAATTAGGGTTTTTAACCAATCTTGTGCATCCGATAAGTTTGTTTGCGTCATTGAAATAATATTTAGGTCATTTTCGTCCTCCCTAGGCATATTCTTTTCCAATTAGGGTTTTTAACCAATCTTGTGCATCCAATAGGTGTGTTTGTGTCATTGGATGATCAATTAGGTCATTTTCGTCCTCCCTAGGCTTATTCTTGTCCAATTAGGGTTTTTAACCAATCTTGTGCATCCAATAGGTGTGTTTGAGTCATTGGATTAACATTTAGGTCATTTTCGTCCTCCCTAGGCTTATTCTTGTCCAATTAGGGTTTTTAACCAATCTTGTGCATCCAATAAGTTCAGTTGTGTCATTGGAGGAACATATAGGTCATTTTCGTCCTCCCTAGGCTTATTCTTGTCCAATTAGGGTTTTTAACCAATCTTGTGCATCCAATAAGTTCATTTGTGTCATTGGATTAACATTTAGGTCATTTTCGTCCTCCCTACGCTTATTCTTGTCCTATTAGGGTTTTTAACAAACCTTTTGCTTCCAATAGGTGTGTTTGTGTCATTGGATAAACATTTAGCTCATTTTCGTCCTCCATAGGCTTATTCTTGTCCAATTAGGGTTTTTAACCAATCTTGTGCATCCAATCGGTGTGTTTGTGTCATTGGATTAACATTTAGGTCATTTTCGTCCTCCCTAGGCTTATTCTTGTCCAATTAGGGTTTTTAACCAATCTTGTGCATCCAATAAGTTCATTTTTGTCATTGGAGGAACATATAGGTCATTTTGGTCCTCCCTAGGCTTATTCTTGTCCAATTAGGGTTTTTAACCAATCTTGTGCATCCAATAGGTGTGTTTATGTCGTTGGATTAACATTTAGGTCATTTTCGTCCTCCCTAGGCTTATTCTTATCCAATTAGGGTTTTTAATAAATCTTGTGCATCCAATAAGTTCATTTGTGTCATTGGATAAACATTTAGCTCATTTTCGTCCTCCATAGGCTTATTCTTGTCCAATTAGGGTTTTTAACCAATCTTGTGCATCCAATAAGTTCATTTGTGTCATTGGAGGAACATATAGGTCATTTTCGTCCTCCCTAGGCGTATTCTTTTCCAATTAGGGTTTTTAACTAATCTTGTGCATCCAATAGGTGTGTTTATGTCATTGGATTAACATTTAGGTCACTTTCGTCCTCCCTAGGCTTACTCTTGTCCAATTAGGGTTTTTAACCAATCTTGTGCATCCAATAAGTTCATTTGTGTCATTGGATTAACATTTAGGTCATTTTCGCCCTCCCTAGGCTTATTCTTGTCCTATTAGGGTTTTTAACAAACCTTTTGCTTCCAATAGGTGTGTTTGTGTCATTGGATTAACATTTAGGACATTTTCGTCCTCCCTAGGCTTATTCTTGTCCAATTAGGGTTTTTAACCAATCTTGTGCATCCAATAGGTGTGTTTATGTCATTGGATTAACATTTAGGTCATTTTCGTCCTCCCTAGGCTTATTCTTGTCCAATTATGGTTTTTAACCAATCTTGTGCATCCAATAGGTGTGTTTGTGTCATTGGATGTACATTTAGGTCATTTTCGTCCTCCCTAGGTTTATTCTTGTCCAATTAGGGTTTTTAACCAATCTTGTGCATCCAATAAGTTCATTTGTGTCATTGGAGGATCATATAGGTCATTTTCGTCCTCCCTAGGCTTATTCTTGTCCAATTAGGGTTTTTAACCAATCTTGTGCATCCAATAGGTGTGTTTGTGTCATTGGATGTACATTTAGGTCATTTTCGTCCTCCCTAGGCTTATTCTTGTTCAATTAGGGTTTTTAACCAATCTTGTGCATCCAATAAGTTCATTTGTGTCATTGGAGGAACATATAGGTCATTTTCGTCCTCCCTAGGCTTATTCTTGTCCAATTAGGGTTTTTAACTAATCTTGTGCATCCAATAGGTGTGTTTATGTCATTGGATTAACATTTAGGTCATTTTCGTCCTCCCTAGGCTTATTCTTGTCCAATTAGGGTTTTTAACCAATCTTGTGCATCAGATAAGTTCATTTGTGTCATTGGATTATCATTTAGGTCATTTTCGTACTCCCTAGGCTTATTCTTGTCCTTTTAGGGTTTTTAACAAACCTTTTGCTTCCAATAGGTATGTTTGTGTCATTGGATTAACATTTAGGTCATTTTCGTCCTCCCTAGGCTTATTCTTGTCCAATTAGGGTTTTTAACCAATCTTGTGCATCCAATAGGTGTGTTTGAGTCATTGGATTAACATTTAGGTCATTTTCGTCCTCCCTAGGCTTATTCTTGTCCAATTAGGGTTTTTAACAATCCTTGTGTTTCTAATAAGTTCATTTTTGTCATTGGAGGAACATATAGGTCATTTTCGTCCTCCCTAGGCTTATTCTTGTCCAATTATGGTTTTTAACCAATCTTGTGCATCCAATAGGTGTGTTTATGTCATTGGATTAACATTTAGGTCATTTTCGTCCTCCCTAGGCTTATTCTTATCCAATTAGGGTTTTTAATAAATCTTGTGCATCCAATAAGTTCATTTGTGTCATTGGATAAACATTTAGCTCATTTTCGTCCTCCATAGGCTTATTCTTGTCCAATTAGGGTTTTTAACCAATCTTGTGCATCCAATCGGTGTGTTTGTGTCATTGGATTAACATTTAGGTCATTTTCGTCCTCCCTAGGCTTATTCTTGTCCAATTAGGGTTTTTAACCAATCTTGTGCATCCAATAGGTGTGTTTGTGTCATTGGATGTACATTTAGGTCATTTTCGTCCTCCTTAGGCTTATTCTTGTCCAATTAGGGTTTTTAAGCAATCTTGTGCATCCAATAAGTTCATTTGTGTCGTTAGATGTACATTTAGGTCATTTTCGTCCTGCCTAGGCTTATTCTTGTCCAATTAGGGTTTTTAACCAATCTTGTGCATCCAATAAGTTCATTTGTGTCATTAGATGTACATTTAGGTCATTTTCGTCCTCCCTAGGCTTATTCTTGTCCAATTAGGGTTTTTAACCAATCTTGTGCATCCAATAAGTTCATTTGTGTCATTAGATGTACATTTAGGTCATTTTCGTCCTCCCTAGGCTTATTCTTGTCCAATTAGGGTTTTTAACCAATCTTGTGCATCCAATAGGTGTGTTTGTGTCATTGGATTAACATTTAGGTCATTTTCGTCCTCCCTAGGCTTATTCTTGTCCAATTAGGGTTTTTAACCAATCTTGTGCATCCAATAGGTGTGTTTGTGTCATTGGATGTACACTTAGGTCATTTTTGTCCTCCCTAGGCTTATTCTTGTCCAATTAGGGTTTTTAACCAATCTTGTGCATCCATTAAGTTCATTTGTGTCATTGGAGGAACATATAGGTCATTTTCGTCCTCGCTAGGCCTATTCTTGTCCAATTAGGGTTTTTAACCAATCTTGTGCATCCAATAAGTTCATTTGTGTCATTGGAGGAACATATAAGTCATTTTCGTCCTCCCTAGGCGTATTCTTGTCCAATTAGGGTTTTTAACTAATCTTGTGCATCCAATAGGTGTGTTTATGTCATTGGATTAACATTTAGATCATTTTCGTCCTCCCTAGGCTTACTCTTGTCCAATTAGGGTTTTTAACCAATCTTGTGCATCCAATAAGTTCATTTGTGTCATTGGATTAACATTTAGGTCATTTTCGTCCTCCCTAGGCTTATTCTTGTCCTATTAGGGTTTTTAACAAACCTTTGGCTTCCAATAGGTGTGTTTGTGTCATTGGATTAACATTTAGGACATTTTCGTCCTCCCTAGGCTTATTCTTGTCCAATTAGGGTTTTTAACCAATCTTGTGCATCCAATAGGTGTGTTTATGTCATTGGATTAACATTTAGGTCATTTTCGTCCTCCCTAGGCTTATTCTTGTCCAATTATGGTTTTTAACCAATCTTGTGCATCCAATAGGTGTGTTTGTGTCATTGGATGTACATTTAGGTCATTTTCGTCCTCCCTAGGTTTATTCTTGTCCAATTAGGGTTTTTAACCAATCTTGTGCATCCAATAAGTTCATTTGTGTCATTCGAGGAACATATAGGTCATTTTCGTCCTCCCTAGGCTTATTCTTGTCCAATTAGGGTTTTTAACCAATCTTGTGCATCCAATAGGTGTGTTTGTGTCATTGGATGTACATTTAGGTCATTTTCGTCCTCCCTAGGCTTATTCTTGTCCAATTAGGGTTTTTAACCAATCTTGTGCATCCAATAAGTTCAGTTGTGTCATTGGAGGAACATATAGGTCATTTTCGTCCTCCCTAGGCTTATTCTTGTCCAATTAGGGTTTTTAACCAATCTTGTGCATCCAATAGGTGTGTTTGTGTCATTGGATGTACATTTAGGTCATTTTCGTCCTCCCTAGGTTTATTCTTGTCCAATTAGGGTTTTTAACCAATCTTGTGCATCCAATAAGTTCATTTGTGTCATTGGAGGATCATATAGGTCATTTTCGTCCTCCCTAGGCTTATTCTTGTCCAATTAGGGTTTTTAACCAATCTTGTGCATCCAATAGGTGTGTTTGTGTCATTGGATGTACATTTAGGTCATTTTCGTCCTCCCTAGGCTTATTCTTGTTCAATTAGGGTTTTTAACCAATCTTGTGCATCCAATAAGTTCATTTGTGTCATTGGAGGAACATATAGGTCATTTTCGTCCTCCCTAGGCTTATTCTTGTCCAATTAGGGTTTTTAACTAATCTTGTGCATCCAATAGGTGTGTTTATGTCATTGGATTAACATTTAGGTCATTTTCGTCCTCCCTAGGCTTATTCTTGTCCAATTAGGGTTTTTAACCAATCTTGTGCATCCAATAAGTTCATTTGTGTCATTGGATTAACATTTAGGTCATTTTCGTCCTCCCTTGGCTTATTCTTGTCCAATTAGGGTTTTTAACCAATCTTGTGCATCCAATAAGTTGAGTTGTGTCATTGGATTAACATTTAGGTCATTTTCGTCCTCCCTAGGCTTATTCTTGTCCAATTAGGGTTTTTAACCAATCTTGTGCATCCAATAAGTTGAGTTGTGTCATTGGATTAACATTTAGGTCATTTTCGTCCTCGCTAGGCATATTCTTGTCCAATTAGGGTTTTTAACCAATCTTGTGCATCCAATAGGTGTGTTTGTGTCATTGGATGATCAATTAGGTTATTTTCGTCCTCCCTAGGCTTATTCTTGTCCAATTAGGGTTTTTAACCAATCTTGTGCATCCAATAGGTGTGTTTGTGTCATTGGATGGTCAATTAAGTTATTTTCGTCCTCCCTAGGCTTATTCTTGTCCAATTAGGGTTTTTAACCAATCTTGTGCATCCAATAGGTGTGTTTGTTTCATTGGATGATCAATTAGGTCATTTTCGTCCTCCCTAGGCATATTCTTGTCCAATTAGGGTTTTTAACCAATCTTGTGCATCCAATAAGTTCATTTGTGTCATTGGATGATCAATTAGGTCATTTTCGTCCTTCCTAGGCATATTCTTGTCCAATTACGGTTTTTAACCAGTCTTGTGCATCCAATAGGTGTGTTTGTGTCATTGGATGATCAATTACGTCATTTTCGTCCTCCCAAGACTTATTCTTGCCCAATTAGGGTTTTTAACCAATCTTGTGCATCCAATAAGTTCATTTGTGTCATTGGATTAACATTTAGGTCATTTTTGTCCTCCCTAGGCATATTCTTTCCCAATTAGGGTTTTTAACCAATCTTGTGCATCCAATAAGTTGAGTTGTGTCATTGGATTAACATTTAGGTCATTTTCGTCCTCCCTAGGCTTATTCTTGTCCAATTAGGGTTTTTAACCAATCTTGTGCATCCAATAAGTTCATTTGTGTCATTGGATGATCAATTAGGTCATTTTCGTCCTCCCTAGGCATATTCTTGTCCAACTAGGGTTTTTAAACAATCTTGTGCATCCAATAGGTGTGTTTGTGTCATTGGATGATCAATTAGGTCATTTTCGTCCTCCCTAAGCTTATTCTTGTCCAATTAGGGTTTTTAACCAATCTTGTGCATCCAATAGGTGTGTTTGTGTCATTGGATGATCAATTAGGTCATTTTCGTGCTCCCTAGGCTTATTCTTGTCCAATTAGGGTTTTTAACCAATCTTGTGCATCCAATAGGTGTGTTTGTGTCATTGGATTAACATTTAGGTCATTTTCGTCCTCCCTAGGCTTATTCTTGTCCAATTAGGGTTTTTATCCAATCTTGTGCATCCAATATGTGTGTTTATGTCATTGGATTAACATTTAGGTCATTTTCGTCCTCCCAAGGCTTATTCTTGTCCAATTAGGGTTTTTAACCAATCTTGTGCATCCAATAAGTTCATTTGTGTCAATGGAGGAACATATAGGTCATTTTCGTCCTCCCTAGACTTATTCTTGTCCAATTAGGGTTTTTAACCAATCTTGTGCATCCAATAGGTGTGTTTGTGTCATTGGATGTACATTTAGGTCATTTACGTCATCCCTAGGCTTATTCTTGTCCAATTAGGGTTTTTAACCAATCTTGTGCATCCAATAGGTGTGTTTGTGTCATTGGATTAACATTTAGGTCATTTTCGTCCTCCCTAGGCTTATTCTTGTCCAATTAGGGTTTTTATCCAATCTTGTGCATCCAATATGTGTGTTTATGTCATTGGATTAACATTTAGGTCATTTTCGTCCTCCCAAGGCTTATTCTTGTCCAATTAGGGTTTTTAACCAATCTTGTGCATCCAATAAGTTCATTTGTGTCAATGGAGGAACATATAGGTCATTTTCGTCCTCCCTAGACTTATTCTTGTCCAATTAGGGTTTTTAACCAATCTTGTGCATCCAATAGGTGTGTTTGTTTCATTGGATGTACATATAGGTCGCTTTCCTCCTCCCTAGACTTATTCTTGTCCAATTAGGGTTTTTAACCAATCTTGCGCATCCAATAAGTTCATTTGTCTCATTGGAGGAACATATAGGTCATTTTTGTCCTCCCTAGGCTTATTCTTGTCCAATTAGGATTTTTAACCAATCTTGTGCATCCAATAGGTGTGTTTGTGTCATTGGATTAATATTTAGGTCATTTTCGTCCTCCCTAGGCTTATTCTTGTCCAATAAGGGTTTTTAACCAATCTAGTGCATCCATTAGGTGTGTTTGTGTCATTGGATTAACATTTAGGTCATTTTCGTCCTCCCTAGGCTTATTCTTGTCCAATTAGGGTTTTTAACCAATCTTGTGCATCCAATAGGTGTGTTTGTGTCATTGGATGTACATTTAGGTCATTTTCGTCCTCCCTAGGCTTATTCTTGTCCAATTAGGGTTTTTAACCAATCTTGTGCATCCACTAGGTGTGTTTGTGTCATTGGAGGAACATTTAGGTCATTTTCGTCCTCCCTAGGCTTATTCTTGTCCAATTAGGGTTTTTAACCAATCTTGTGCATCCAATAAGTTCATTTGTGTCATTAGATGTACATTTAGGTCATTTTCGTCCTCCCTAGGCTTATTCTTGTCCAATTAGGGTTTTTAACCAATCTTGTGCATCCAATAGGTGTGTTTGTGTCATTGGATTAACATTTAGGTCATTTTCGTCCTCCCTAGGCTTATTCTTGTCCAATTAGGGTTTTTAACCAATCTTGTGCATCCAATAGGTGTGTTTGTGTCATTGGATGTACACTTAGGTCATTTTTGTCCTCCCTAGGCTTATTCTTGTCCAATTAGGGTTTTTAACCAATCTTGTGCATCCATTAAGTTCATTTGTGTCATTGGAGGAACATATAGGTCATTTTCGTCCTCGCTAGGCCTATTCTTGTCCAATTAGGGTTTTTAACCAATCTTGTGCATCCAATAAGTTCATTTGTGTCATTGGAGGAACATATAAGTCATTTTCGTCCTCCCTAGGCGTATTCTTGTCCAATTAGGGTTTTTAACTAATCTTGTGCATCCAATAGGTGTGTTTATGTCATTGGATTAACATTTAGATCATTTTCGTCCTCCCTAGGCTTACTCTTGTCCAATTAGGGTTTTTAACCAATCTTGTGCATCCAATAAGTTCATTTGTGTCATTGGATTAACATTTAGGTCATTTTCGTCCTCCCTAGGCTTATTCTTGTCCTATTAGGGTTTTTAACAAACCTTTGGCTTCCAATAGGTGTGTTTGTGTCATTGGATTAACATTTAGGACATTTTCGTCCTCCCTAGGCTTATTCTTGTCCAATTAGGGTTTTTAACCAATCTTGTGCATCCAATAGGTGTGTTTATGTCATTGGATTAACATTTAGGTCATTTTCGTCCTCCCTAGGCTTATTCTTGTCCAATTATGGTTTTTAACCAATCTTGTGCATCCAATAGGTGTGTTTGTGTCATTGGATGTACATTTAGGTCATTTTCGTCCTCCCTAGGTTTATTCTTGTCCAATTAGGGTTTTTAACCAATCTTGTGCATCCAATAAGTTCATTTGTGTCATTCGAGGAACATATAGGTCATTTTCGTCCTCCCTAGGCTTATTCTTGTCCAATTAGGGTTTTTAACCAATCTTGTGCATCCAATAGGTGTGTTTGTGTCATTGGATGTACATTTAGGTCATTTTCGTCCTCCCTAGGCTTATTCTTGTCCAATTAGGGTTTTTAACCAATCTTGTGCATCCAATAGGTGTGTTTGTGTCATTGGATGTACATTTAGCTCATTTTCGTCCTCCCTAGGCTTATTCTTGTCCAATTAGGGTTTTTAACCAATCTTGTGCATCCAATAGGTGTGTTTGTGTCATTGGATTAACATTTAGGTCATTTTCGTCCTCCCTAGGCTTATTCTTGTCCAATTAGGGTTTTTAACCAATCTTGTGCATCCAATAGGTGTGTTTGTGTCATTGGATTAACATTTAGGTCATTTTCGTCCTCCCTAGGCTTATTCTTGTCCAATTAGGGTTTTTAGCCAATCTTGTGCATCCAATAAGTTCATTTGTGTCATTGGAGGAACATATAGGTCATTTTCGTCCTCCCTAGGCTTATTCTTCTCCAATTAGGGTTTTTAACCAATCTTGTGCATCCAATAAGTTCATTTGTGTCATTGGATAAACATTTAGGTCATTTTCGTCCTCCCTAGGCTTATTCTTGTCCAATTAGGGTTCTTAACCAATCTTGTGCATCCAATAGGTGTGTTTGTGTCATTTGATTAACATTTAGGTCATTTTCGTCCCCCCTAGGCTTATTCTTGGCCAATTAGGGTTTTTAACCAATCTTGTGCATCCAATAGGTGTGTTTGTGTCATTGGATTAACATTTAGGTCATTTTCGTCCTCCCTAGGCTTATTCTTGTCCAATTAGGGTTTTTAACCAATCTTGTGCATCCAATAGGTGTGTTTGTGTCATTGGATAAACATTTATGTCATTTTCGTCCTCCCTAGGCTTATTCTTGTCCAATTAGGGTTTTTAACCAATCTTGTGCATCCAATAGGTGTGTTTGTGTCATTGGATTAACATTTAGGTCATTTTCGTCCTCCCTAGGCTTATTCTTGTTCAATTAGGGTTTTTAACCAATCTTGTGCATCCAATAAGTTCATTTGTGTCAATGGATTAACATTTAGCTCATTTTCGTGCTCCCTAGGCTTATTCTTGTCCAATTAGGGTTTTTAACCAATCTTGTGCATCCAATAGGTGTGTTTGTGTCATTGGATTAACATTTAGGTCATTTTCGTCCTCCCTAGGCTTATTCTTGTCCAATTAGGGTTTTTAACCAATCTTGTGCATCCAATAGGTGTGTTTGTGTCATTGGAAGATCAATTAGGTCATTTTCGTCCTCCATAGGCTTATTCTTGTCCAATTAGGGTTTTTAACCAATCTTGTGCATCCAATAAGTTGAGTTGTGTCATTGGATTAACATTTAGGTCATTTTCGTCCTCCCTAGGCTTATTCTTGTCCAATTAGGGTTTTTAACCAATCTTGTGCATCCAATAAGTTGAATTGTGTCATTGGATTAACATTTAGTTCATTTTTCGTCCTCCCTTGGCATATTCTTGTCCAATTAGGGTTTTTAACCAATCTTGTGCATCCAATAAGCTCATTTGTGTCATTGGATTAACATTAAGGTCAATTTCGTCCACCCTAGGCATATTCTTGTCCAATTAGGGTTTTTAACCAATCTTGTGCATCAAATAGGTGTGTTTGTGTCATTGAATGATCAATTAGGTCATTTTCGTCCTCCCTAGGCTTATTCTTGTCCAATTAGGGTTTTTAACCAATCTTGTGCATCCAATAAGTTGAGTTGTGTCATTGGATTAACATTTAGGTCATTTTCGTCCTCCCTAGGCTTATTCTTGTCCAATTAGGGTTTTTAACCAATCTTGTGCATCCAATAGGTATGTTTGTGTCATTGGATAATCAATTAGGTCATTTTCGTCCTCCATAGGCTTATTCTTGTCCAATTAGGGTTTTTAACCAATCTTGTGCATCCAATAAGTTGAGTTGTGTCATTGGATTAACATTTAGGTCATTTTCGTCCTCCCTAGGCTTATTCTTGTCCAATTAGGGTTTTTAACCAATCTTGTGCGTCCAATAAGTTGAGTTGTGTCATTGGATTAACATTTAGGTCATTTTCGTCCTCCCTAGGCATATTCTTGTCCAATTAGGGTTTTTAACCAATCTTGTGCATCCAATAGGTGTGTTTGTGTCATTGGATTATCATTTAGGTCATTTTCGTCCACCCTAGGCTTATTCTTGTCCAATTAGGGTTTTTAACCCATCTTGTGTATCCAATAGGTGTGTTTGTGTCATTGGATTAACATTTAGGTCATTTTCGTCCTCCCTAGGCTTATTCTTGTCCAATTAGGGTTTTTAACCAATCTTGTGCATCCAATAGGTGTTTTTGTGTCATTGGATTAACATTTAGGTCATTTTCGTCCTCCCTAGGCTTATTCTTGTCCAATTAGGGTTTTTAACCAATCTTGTGCATCCAATAGGTGTGTTTGTGTCATTGGATTAACATTTAGGTCATTTTCGTCCTCCCTAGGCTTATTCTTGTCCAATTAGGGTTTTTAACCAATCTTGTGCATCCAATAGGTGTGTTTGTTTCATTGGATTAACATTTAGGTCATTTTCGTCCTCCCTAGGCTTATTCTTGTCCAATTAGGGTTTTTAACCAATCTTGTGCATCCAATAGGTGTGTTTGTTTTATTGGATTAACATTTAGGTCATTTTCGTCCTCCCTAGGCTTATTCTTGTCCAATTAGGGTTTTTAACCAAACTTGTACATCCAATAAGTTCATTTGTGTCATTGGAGAAACATATAGGTCAGTTTCTTCCTTCCTAGGCTTATTCTTGTCCAATTAGGGTTTTTAACCAATCTTGTGCATCCAATAGGTGTGTTTGTGTCATTGGATTAACATTTAGGTCATTTTCGTCCTCCCTAGGCTTATTCTTGTCCAATTAGGGTTTTTAACCAAACTTGTACATCCAATAAGTTCATTTGTGTCATTGGAGGAACATATAAGTCATTTTCGTCCTTCCTAGGCTTATTCTTTTCCAATTAGGTTTTTAACCAATATTGTGCATCCAATATGTGTGTTTGTGTCATTGGATGTACATTTAGGTCATTTTCGTCCTCCCTAGGCTTATTCTTGTCCAATTACGGTTTTTAACCAATCTTGTGCATCCAATAGGTGTGTTTATGTCATTGGATTATCATTTAGGTCATTTTCGTCCTCCCTAGACTTATTCTTGTCCAAATAGGGTTTTTAACAAATCTTGTGCAACCAATAAGTTCATTTGTGTCATTGGAGGAACATATAGGTCATTTTCGTCCTCCCTAGGCTTATTCTTGTCCAATTAGGGTTTTTAACCAATCTTGTGCATCCAATAAGTTCATTTGTGTCATTGGAGGAACATATAGGTCATTTTCGTCCTCCCTAGGCATATTCTTGTCCAATTAGGGTTTTTAACTAATCTTGTGCATCCTATAGGTGTGTTTATGTCATTGGATTAACATTTAGGTCATTTTCGTCCTCCCTAGGCTTATTCTTGTCCAATTAGGGTTTTTAACCAATCTTGTGCATCCAATAAGTTCATTTGTGTCATTCGATTAACATTTAGCTCATTTACGTGCTCCCTAGGCTTATTCTTGTCCAATTAGGGTTTTTAACCAATCTTGTGCATCCAATAGGTGTGTTTGTGTCATTGGATTAACATTTAGGTCATTTTCGTCCTCCCTAGGCTTATTCTTGTCCAATTAGGGTTTTTAACCAATCTTGTGCATCCAATAGGTGTGTTTGTGTCATTGGATGTACATTTAGGTCATTTTCGTCATCCCTAGGCTTATTCTTGTCCAATAAGGGTTTTTAACCAATCTTGTGCATCCAATAGGTGTGTTTGTGTCATTGGATTAACATTTAGGTCATTTTCGTCCTCCCTAGGCTTATTCTTGTCCAATTAGGGTTTTTAACCAATCTTGTGCATCCAATAGGTGTGTTTGTGTCATTGGATGTACACTTAGGTCATTTTTGTCCTCCCTAGGCTTATTCTTGTCCAATTAGGGTTTTTAACCAATCTTGTGCATCCATTAAGTTCATTTGTGTCATTGGAGGAACATATAGGTCATTTTCGTCCTCGCTAGGCCTATTCTTGTCCAATTAGGGTTTTTAACCAATCTTGTGCATCCAATAAGTTCATTTGTGTCATTGGAGGAACATATAAGTCATTTTCGTCCTCCCTAGGCGTATTCTTGTCCAATTAGGGTTTTTAACTAATCTTGTGCATCCAATAGGTGTGTTTATGTCATTGGATTAACATTTAGATCATTTTCGTCCTCCCTAGGCTTACTCTTGTCCAATTAGGGTTTTTAACCAATCTTGTGCATCCAATAAGTTCATTTGTGTCATTGGATTAACATTTAGGTCATTTTCGTCCTCCCTAGGCTTATTCTTGTCCTATTAGGGTTTTTAACAAACCTTTGGCTTCCAATAGGTGTGTTTGTGTCATTGGATTAACATTTAGGACATTTTCGTCCTCCCTAGGCTTATTCTTGTCCAATTAGGGTTTTTAACCAATCTTGTGCATCCAATAGGTGTGTTTATGTCATTGGATTAACATTTAGGTCATTTTCGTCCTCCCTAGGCTTATTCTTGTCCAATTATGGTTTTTAACCAATCTTGTGCATCCAATAGGTGTGTTTGTGTCATTGGATGTACATTTAGGTCATTTTCGTCCTCCCTAGGTTTATTCTTGTCCAATTAGGGTTTTTAACCAATCTTGTGCATCCAATAAGTTCATTTGTGTCATTCGAGGAACATATAGGTCATTTTCGTCCTCCCTAGGCTTATTCTTGTCCAATTAGGGTTTTTAACCAATCTTGTGCATCCAATAGGTGTGTTTGTGTCATTGGATGTACATTTAGGTCATTTTCGTCCTCCCTAGGCTTATTCTTGTCCAATTAGGGTTTTTAACCAATCTTGTGCATCCAATAGGTGTGTTTGTGTCATTGGATGTACATTTAGCTCATTTTCGTCCTCCCTAGGCTTATTCTTGTCCAATTAGGGTTTTTAACCAATCTTGTGCATCCAATAGGTGTGTTTGTGTCATTGGATTAACATTTAGGTCATTTTCGTCCTCCCTAGGCTTATTCTTGTCCAATTAGGGTTTTTAACCAATCTTGTGCATCCAATAGGTGTGTTTGTGTCATTGGATGTACATTTAGGTCATTTTCGTCCTCTCTAGGCTTATTCTTGTCCAATTAAGGTTTTTAACCAATCTTGTGCATCCAATAGGTGTGTTTGTGTCATTGGATGTACATTTTGGTCATTTTCGTCCTCCCTAAGCTTATTCTTGTCCAATTAGGGTTTTTAACCAATCTTGTGCATCCAATAAGTTCATTTGTGTCATTGGAGGAACATATAGGTCATTTTCGTCCTCCCTAGGCTTATTCTTGTCCAATTAGGGTTTTTAACCAATCTTGTGCATCCAATAGGTGTGTTTGTGTCATTGGATGTACATTTAGGTCATTTTCGTCCTCCCTTGGCTTATTCTTGTCCAGTTAGGGTTTTTAACCAATCTTGTGCATCCAATAAGTTCATTTGTGTCATTGGAGGAACATATAGGTCATTTTCGTCCTCCCTAGGCTTAATCTTCTCCAATTAGGGTTTTTAACCAATCTTGTGCATCCGATAAGTGTGTTTGTGTCATTGGATGAACATTTAGGTCATTTTCGTACTCCCAAGGCTTATTCTTGTCCAATTAGGGTTTTTAACCAATCTTGTGCATCCAATAAGTTCATTTGTGTCATTGGAGGAACATATAGGCCATTTTCTACCTCCCTAGGCTTATTCTTGTCCAATTAGGGTTTTTAACCAATCTTGTGCATCCAATAGGTGTGTTCGTGTCATTGGATGTACATTTAGGTCATTTTCGTCCTCCCTAGGCTTATTCCTTTCCAATTAGGGTTTTTAACCAATCTTGTGCATCCAATAGGTGTGTTTGTGTCATTGGATTAACATTTAGGTCATTTTCTTGCTCCCTAGGATTATTTTTCTCCAATTAGGGTTTTAACCAATTTTGTGCATCCAATAGGTGTGTTTGTGTCATTGGATTAACATTTAGGTCATTTTCTTCCTCCCTAGGCTTATTCTTGTCCAATTAGGGTTTTTAACCAATCTTGTGCATCCAATAGGTGTGTTTGTGTCATTGGATTAACATTTAGGTCATTTTCGTCCTCCCTAGGCTTATTCTTGTCCAATTAGGGTTTTTAACCAATCTTGTGCATCCAATAGGTGCGTTTGTGTCATTGGATGAACATTTAGGTCATTTTCGTCCTCCCTAGGCATATTCTTGTCCAATTAGGGTTTTTAACCAATCTTGTGCATCCAATAGGTGTGTTTGTGTCATTGGATGATCAATTAGGTTATTTTCGTCCTCCCTAGTCTTATTCTTGTCCAATTAGGGTTTTTAACCAATCTTGTGCATCCAATAAGTTGAGTTGTGTCATTGGATTAACATTTAGGTCATTTTCGTCCTCCCTAGGCTTATTCTTGTCCAATTAGGGTTTTTAACCAATCTTGTGCATCCAATAGGTGTGTTTGTGTCATTGGATGATCAATTAGTTCATTTTCGTCCTCCCTAGACTTATTCTTGTCCAATTAGGGTTTTTAACCAATCTTGTGCATCCAATAAGTTGAGTTGTGTCATTGGATTAACATTTAGGTCATTTTCGTCCTCCCTAGGCTTATTCTTGTCCAATTAGGGTTTTTAACCAATCTTGTGCATCCAATAGGTGTGTTTGTGTCATTGGATGATCAATTAGGTCATTATCGTTCTCCATAGGCTTATTCTTGTCCAATTAGGGTTTTTAACCAATCTTGTGCATCCAATAAGTTGAGTTGTGTCATTGGATTAACATTTAGGTCATTTTCGTCCTCCCTAGGCTTATTCTTGTCCAATTAGGGTTTTTAACCAATCTTGTGCATCCAATAGGTGTGTTTCTATCATTGGAGGATCAATTAGGTCATTTTCGTCCTCCCTAGGTTTATTCTTGCCCAATTAGGGTTTTTAACCAGTCTTGTGCATCCAATAAGTTGAGTTGTGCATTGGATTAACATTTAGGTCATTTTCGTCCTCCCTAGGCTTATGCTTGTCCAATCAGGGTTTTTAACCAATCTTGTGCATCCAATAAGTTGAGTTGTGTCATTGGATTAACATTTAGGTCATTTTCGTCCTCCCTAGGCATATTCTTGTCCAATTAGAGTTTTAGACCAATCTTGTGCATCCAATAGGTGTGTTTGTGTCATTGGATGATCAATTAGGTTATTTTCGTCCTCCCTAGGCTTATTCTTGTCCAATTAGGGTTTTTAACTAATCTTGTGCATCCAATAAGTTCATTTGTGTCATTGGATGATCAATTAGGTCATTTTCGTCCTCCCCAGCCATATTCTTGTCCAATTTGGGCTTTTAACCAATCTTGTGCATCCAATAGGTGTGTTTGTGTCATTGGATGATCAATTAGGTCATTTTCGTCCTCCCTAGGCTTATTCTTGTCCAATTAGGGTTTTTAACCAATCTTGTGCATCCAATAAGTTGAGTTGTGTCATTGGATTAACATTTAGGTCATTTTCGTCCTCCCTAGGCTTATTCTTGTCCAATTAGGGTTTTTAACCAATCTTGTGCATCTAGTAAGTTCATTTGTGTCATTGGTTTATCATTTAGGTCATTTTCGTCCTCCCTAGGCATATTCTTGTCCAATTAGGGTTTTTAACCAATCTTGTGCATCCAATAGGTGTGTTTGTGTCATTGGATGATCAATTAGGTCATTTTCGTCCTCTCTAGGCTTATTCTTGTCCAATTAAGGTTTTTAACCAATCTTGTGCATCCAATAGGTGTGTTTGTGTCATTGGATGATCAATTAGGTCATTTTCGTCCTCCCTAGGCTTATTCTTGTCCAATTAGGGTTTTTAACCAATCTTGTGCATCCAATAAGTTGAGTTGTGTCATTGGATTAACATTTACGTCATTTTCGTCCTCCTTAGGCATATTCTTGTCCAATTAGGGTTTTTAACCAATCTTGTGCATCCAATAGGTGTGTTTGTGTCATTGGATGATCAATTAGGTCATTTTCGTCCTCCCTAGGCTTATTCTTGTCCAATTAGGGTTTTTAACCAATCTTGTTCATCTAATAGGTGTGTTTGTGTCATTCGATGATCAATTAGGTCCTTTTCGTCCTCCCTAGGCATATTCTTGTCCAATTAGGGTTTTTAACCAATCTTGTGTATCCAATAGGTGTGTTTGTGTCATTGGATGATCAATTACGTCATTTTCGTCCTCCCTAGGCATATTCTTGTCCAATTAGGTCATTTTAACCAATCTTGTGCATCCAATAAGTTGAGTTGTGTCATTGGATTAACATTTAGGTCATTTTCGTCCTCCCTAGGCTTATTCTTGTCCAATTAGGGTTTTTAACCAATCTTGTGCATCCAATAGGTGTGTTTGTGTCATTGGATGATCAATTAGGTCATTTTCGTCCTCCCTAGGCTTATTCTTGTTCAATTAGGGTTTTTAACCAATCTTGTGCATCTAATAGGTGTGTTTGTGTCATTGGATGATCAATTAGGTCATATTCTTCGTCCCTAGGCTTATTCTTGTCCCATTAAGGTTTTTAACCAATCTTGTGCATCCGATAAGTTTGTTTGTGTCATTGAATTAATATTTAGATCATTTTCGTCCTCCCTAGGCATACTCTTGTCCAATTAGGGTTTTTAACCAATCTTGTGCATCCAATAGGTGTGTTTGTGTCATTGGATGATCAATTAGGTCATTTTCGTCCTCCCTAGGCTTATTCTTGTCCAATTAGGGTTTTTAACCAATCTTGTGCATCCAATAAGTTGAGTTGTGTCATTGGATTAACATTGAGGTCATTTTCGTCCTCCCAAGGCTTATTCTTGTCCAATTAGGGTTTTAACCAATCTTGTACATCCAATAGGTGTGTTTGTGTCATTGGATGATCAATTAGGTCATTTTCGTCCTCCCTAGGCTTATTCTTGTCCAATTAGGGTTTTTAACCAATCTTGTGCATCCAATAGGTGTGTTTGTGTCATTGGATGATCAATTAGGTCATTTTCGTCGTCCCTAGGCTTATTCTTGTCCAATTAGGGTTTTTAACCAATCTTGTGCATCCAATAAGTTCATTTGTGTCATTGGATGATCAATTAGGTCATTTTCGTCCTCCCTAGGCATATTCTTGTCCAACTATGGTTTTTAACCAATATTGTGCATCCAATAGGTGTGTTTGTGTCATTGGATGATCAATTAGGTCATTTTCGTCCTCCCTAGGCTTATTCTTGTCCAATTAGGGTTTTTAACCAATCTTGTGCATCCAATAGATGTGTTTGTGTCATTGGATTAACATTTAGGTCATTTTCGTCCTCCCTAGGCTTATTCTTGTCCAATTAGGGTTTTTAACAAACCTTGTGTTTCTAATAAGTTCATTTTTGTCATTGGAGGAACATATAGGTCATTTTCGTCCTCCCTAGGCTTATTCTTGTCCAATTAGGGTTTTTAACCAATCTTGTGCATCCAATAGGTGTGTTTATGTCATTGGATTAACATTTAGGTCATTTTCGTCCTCCCTAGGCTTATTCTTATCCAATTAGGGTTTTTAATAGATCTTGTGCATCCAATAAGTTCATTTGTGTCATTTGATAAACATTTAGCTCATTTTCGTCCTCCATAGGCTTATTCTTGTCCAATTAGGGGTTTTAACCAATCTTGTGCATCCAATCGGTGTGTTTGTGTCATTGGATTAACATTTAGGTCATTTTCGTCCTCCCTAGGCTTATTCTTGTCCAATTAGGGTTTTTAACCAATCTTGTGCATCCAATAGGTGTGTTTGTGTCATTGGATGTACATTTAGGTCATTTTCGTCCTCCCTATGCTTATTCTTGTCCAATTAGGGTTTTTAACCAATCTTGTGCATCCAATAGGTGTGTTTGTGTCACTGGAGGAACATATATGTCATTTTTGTCCTCCCTAGGCTTATTCTTGTCCAATTAGGTTTTTTAACCAATCTTGTGCATCCAATAAGTTCATTTGTGTCATTAGATGTACATTTAGGTCATTTTCGTCCTCCCTAGGCTTATTCTTGTCAAATTAGGGTTTTTAACCAATCTTGTGCATCCAATAGGTGTGTTTGTGTCATTGGATGTACATTTAGGTCATTTTCGTCCTCCCTAGGCTTATTCTTGTCCAATTAGGGTTTTTAACCAATCTTGTGCATCCATTAAGTTCATTTGTGTCATTGGAGGAACATATAGGTCATTTTCGTCCTCGCTAGGCTTATTCTTGTCCAATTAGGGTTTTTAACCAATCTTGTGCATCCAATAAGTTCATTTGTGTCATTGGAGGAACATATAAGTCATTTTCGTCCTCCCTAGGCGTATTCTTGTCCAATTAGGGTTTTTAACTAATCTTGTGCATCCAATAGGTGTGTTTATGTCATTGGATTAACATTTAGGTCATTTTCGTCCTCCCTAGGCTTATTCTTGTCCAATTAGGGTTTTTAACCAATCTTGTGCATCCAATAAGTTCATTTGTGTCATTGGATTAACATTTAGGTCATTTTCGTCCAGCCTAGGCATATTCTTGTCCAATTAGGGTTTTTAACCAATCTTGTGCATCCAATAGGTGTGTTTGTGTCATTGGATGATCAATTAGGTCATTTTCGTCCTCCCTAGGCTTATTCTTGTCCAATTAGGGTTTTTAACCAATCTTGTGCATCCAATAAGTTGAGTTGTGTCATTGATTTAACATTTAGGTCATTTTCGTCATCCCTAGGCTTATTCTTGTCCAATTAGGGTTTTTAACCAATCTTGTGCATCCAATAGGTGTGTTTGTGTCATTGGATGATCAATTAGGTCATTTTCGTCCTCCATAGGCTTATTCTTCTCCAATTAGGGTTTTTAACCAATCTTGTGCATCCAATAAGTTTAGTTGTGTCATTGGATTAACATTTAGGTCATTTTCGTCATCCCTAGGCTTATTCTTGTCCAATTAGGGTTTTTAACCAATCTTGTGCATCCAATAGGTGTGTTTGTGTCATTGGATGATCAATTAGGTCATTTTCGTCCTCCCTAGGCTTATTCTTGTCCAATTAGGGTTTTTAACCAATCTTGTGCATCCAATAAGTTGAGTTGTGTCATTGGATTAATATTTAGGTCATTTTCGTCCTCCCTAGGCTTATTCTTGTCCAATTAGGGTTTTTAACCAATCTTGTGCATCCAATAAGTTCATTTGTGTCATTGGATTAACATTTAGGTCCTTTTCGTCCTCCCTAGGCATATTCTTGTCCAATTAGCGTTTTTAACCAATCTTGTGCATCCAATAGGTTTATTTGTGTCATTGGATGATCAATTAGGTGATTTTTGCCTCCCTAGGCTTATTCTTGTCCAATTAGGGTTTTTAACCAATCTTGTGCATCCAATAAGTTTGTCTGTTTCATTGAATTAATATTTAGGTCATTTTCGTCCTCCCTAGGCATATTCTTGTCCAATTAGGGTTTTTAACCAATCTTGTGCATCCAATAGGTGTGTTTGTGTCATTGGATGATCAATTAGGTTATTTTCTTCCTCCCTAGGCTTATTCTTGTCCAATTAGGGTTTTTAACTAATCTTGTGCATCCAATAAGGTCATTTGTGTCATTGGATGATCAATTAGGTCATTTTCGTCCTCCCTAGGCATATTCTTGTCCAATTAGGGTTTTAACCAATCTTGTGCATCCAATAGGTGTGTTTGAGTCATTGGATGATCAATTAGGTCATTTTCGTCCTCCCTAGGCTTATTCTTGTCCAATTAGGATTTTTAACCGATCTTGTGCATCCAATAGGTGTGTTTGTGTCATTGGATGATCAATTAAGTCATTTTCGTCCTCCCTAGGCATATTCTTGTCCAATTAGGGTTTTTAACCAATCTTGTGCATCCAATAGGTGTGTTTGTGTCATTGGATGATCAATTAGGTCATTTTCGTCCTCCCTAGGATTATTCTTGTCCAATTAGGGTTTTTAACCAATCTTGTGCGTCCAATAAGTTGAGTTGTGTCATTGGATTAACATTTAGGTCATTTTCGTCCTCCCTAGGCTTACTCTTGTCCAATTAGGGTTTTTAACCAATCTTGTGCATCCAATAAGTTCATTTGTGTCATTGGATTAACATTTAGGTCATTTTCGTCCTCCCTAGGCATATTCTTGTCCAATTAGGGTTTTTAACCAATCTTATGCTTCCAATAGGTGTGTTTGTGTCATTGGATGATCAATTAGGTCATTTTCGTCCTCCCTAGGCTTATTCTTGTCCAATTAGGGTTTTTAACCAATCTTGTGCATCCAATAAGTTCATTTGTGTCATTGGATTAACATTTTGGTCATTTTCGTCCTCCCTTGGCATATTCTTGTCCAATTAGGGTTTTTAACCAATCTTGTGCATTCAATAGGTGTGTTTGTGTCATTGGATGATCAATTAGGTCATTTTCGTCCTCCCTAGGCTTATTCTTGTCCAATTAGGGGTTTTAACCAATCTTGTGAATCCAATAAGTTCATTTGTGTTATTGGATGATCAATTAGGTCATTTTCGTCCTCCCTAGGCATATTCTTGTCCAACTAGGGTTTTTAACCAATCTTGTGCATCCAATAGGTGTGTTTGTGTCATTGGATGATCAATTAGGTCATTTTCGTCCTCCCTAGGCTTATTCTTGTCCAATTAGGGTTTTTAACCAATCTTGTGCATCCAATAAGTTGAGTTGTGTCATTGGATTAACATTTGGGTCATTTTCGTTCTCCCTAGGCTTATTCTTGTCCAATTAGGGTTTTTAACCAATCTTGTGCATCCAATAGGTGTGTTTGTGTCAATGGATGATCAATTAGGTCATTTTCGTCCTCCCTAGGCTTATTCTTGTCCAATTAGGGTTTTTTACCAATCTTGTGCATCCAATAGGTGTGTTTGTGTCATTGGATGATCAATTAGGTCATTTTCTTCCTCCCTAGGCTTATTCTTGTCCAATTAGGGTTTTTAACCAATCTTGTGCATCCAATAAGTTTGTTTGTGTCATTGAATTAATATTTAGGTCATTTTCCTCCTCCCTAGGCATATTCTTGTCCAATTAGGGTTTTTAACCAATCTTGTGCATCCAATAAGTTCATTTATGTCATTGGATTAACATTTAGGTCATTTTCGTCCTTCCTAGGCATATTCTTGTCCAATTAGGGTTTTTAACCAATC
The DNA here is from genome assembly GCA_037974775.1 of Cicer pinnatifidum. Lineage (NCBI taxonomy): Eukaryota > Viridiplantae > Streptophyta > Magnoliopsida > Fabales > Fabaceae > Cicer > Cicer pinnatifidum. The sequence continues at coordinate 381,422 of JBBPBR010000782.1, forward strand.
TTGTGCATCCAATAGGCGTGTTTGTGTCATTGGATGATCAATTAGGTCATTTTCGTCCTCCCTAGGCTTATTCTTGTCCAATTAGGGTTTTTAACCAATCTTGTGCATCCAATAGGTGTGTTTGTGTCATTGGATTAACATTTAGGTCATTTTCGTCCTCCCTAGGCTTATTCTTGTCCAATTAGGGTTTTTAACCAATCTTGTGCATCCAATAGGTGTGTTTGTGTCATTGGATTTACATTTAGGTCATTTTCGTCCTCCCTAGGCTTATTCTTGTCCAATTAGGGTTTTTAACCAATCTTGTGCATCCAATAGGTGTGTTTGTGTCATTGGATTAACATTTAGGTCATTTTCGTACTACCAAGGCTTATTCTTGTCCACTTAGGGTTTTTAACCAATCTTGTGCATCCAATAAGTTCATTTGTGTCATTGGAGTAACATATAGGTCATTTTCGTCCTCCCTAGGCTTATTCTTTTCCAATTAGGGTTTTTAACCAATCTTGTGCATCCAATAAGTTCATTTGTGTCATTGGAGGAACATATAGGTCATTTTCGTCCTCCCTAGGCTTATTCTTGTCCAATTAGGGTTTTTAACCAATCTTGTGCATCCAATAGGTGTGTTTGTGTCATTGGATTAACATTTAGGTCATTTTCGTCCTCCCTAGGCTTATTCTGGTCCAATTAGGGTTTTTAACCAATCTTGTGCATCCAATAGGTGTGTTTGTGTCATTGGATTAACATTTAGGTCATTTTCGTCCTCCCTAGGCTTATTCTTGTCCAATAGGGTTTTTAACCAATCTTGTGCATCCAATAGGTGTGTTTGTGTCATTGGATTAACATTTAGGTCACTTTCGTCCTCCCAAGGCTTATTCTTGTCCAATTAATGTTTTTAACCAATCTTGTACATCCAATAAGTTCATTTGTGTCATTGGAGGAACATATAGGTCATTTTCGTCCTCCCTAGGCTTATTCTTGTCCAATAATGGTTTTTAACCAATCTTGTGCATCCAATAGGTGTGTTTGTGTCATTGGATTAACATTTAGGTCATTTTCGTCCTCCCAAGGCTTATTCTTGTCCAGTTAGGGCTTTTAACCAATCTTGTGCATCCAATAGGTGTGTTTTTGTCATTGGATGTACATTTACGTCATTTTCGTCCTCCCTAAGCTTATTCTTGTCCAATTAGGGTTTTTAACCAATCTTGTGCATCCAATAAGTTCATTTGTGTCATTGGAGGAACATATAGGTCATTTTCGTCCTCCCTAGGCTTATTCTTGTCCAATTAGGGTTTTTAACCAATCTTGTGCATCCAATAGGTGTGTTTGTGTCATTGGATTAACATTTAGGTCATTTTCGTCCTCCCTAGGCTTATTCTTGTCCAATTAGGGTTTTTTAACAAATCTTGTGCATCCAATAAGTTCATTTGTGTCATTGGACGAACATATAGGTCATTTTCGTCCTCCCTAGGCTTATTCTTGTCTAATTAGGGTTTTTAATCAATCTTGTGCATCCAATAGGTGTGTTTGTGTCATTGGATGTACATTTAGGTCATTTTCGTCCTCACTAGGCTTATTCTTGTCCAATTAGGGTTTTTAACCAATCTTGTGCATCCAATAAGTTCATTTGTGTCATTGGAGGAACATATAGGTCATTTTCGTCCTCCCTAGGCTTATTCTTGTCCAATTAGGGTTTTTAACCAATCTTGTGCATCCAATAAGTTCATTTGTGTCATTGGAGGAACATATAAGTCATTTTCGTCCTCCCTAGGCGTATTCTTGTCCAATTAGGGTTTTTAACTAATCTTGTGCATCCAATAGGTGTGTTTATGTCATTGGATTAACATTTAGGTCATTTTCGTCCTCCCTAGGCTTACTCTTGTCCAATTAGGGTTTTTAACCAATCTTGTGCATCCAATAAGTTCATTTGTGTCATTGGATTAACATTTAGGTCATTTTCGTCCTCCCTAGGCTTATTCTTGTCCTATTAGGGTTTTTAACAAACCTTTGGCTTCCAATAGGTGTGTTTGTGTCATTGGATTAACATTTAGGACATTTTCGTCCTCCCTAGGCTTATTCTTGTCCAATTAGAGTTTTTAACCAATCTTGTGCATCCAATAGGTGTGTTTATGTCATTGGATTAACATTTAGGTCATTTTCGTCCTCCCTAGGCTTATTCTTGTCCAATTATGGTTTTTAACCAATCTTGTGCATCCAATAGGTGTGTTTGTGTCATTGGATGTACATTTAGGTCATTTTCGTCCTCCCTAGGTTTATTCTTGTCCAATTAGGGTTTTTAACCAATCTTGTGCATCCAATAAGTTCATTTGTGTCATTGGAGGAACATATAGGTCATTTTCGTCCTCCCTAGGCTTATTCTTGTCCAATTAGGGTTTTTAACAAATCTTGTGCATCCAATAGGTGTGTTTGTGTCATTGGATGTACATTTAGGTCATTTTCGTCCTCCCTAGGCTTATTCTTGTCCAATTAGAGTTTTTAACCAATCTTGTGTATCCAATAAGTTCAGTTGTGTCATTGGAGGAACATATAGGTCATTTTCGTCCTCCCTAGGCTTATTCTTGTCCAATTAGGGTTTTTAACCAATCTTGTGCATCCAATAAGTTCATTTGTGTCATTGGATTAACATTTAGGTCATTTTCGTCCTCCCTAGGCTTATTCTTGTCCTATTAGGGTTTTTAACAAACCTTTTGCTTCCAATAGGTGTGTTTGTGTCATTGGATTAACATTTAGGTCATTTTCGTCCTCCCTAGGCTTATTCTTGTCCAATTAGGGTTTTTAACCAATCTTGTGCATCCAATAGGTGTGTTTGAGTCATTGGATTAACATTTAGGTCATTTTCGTCCTCCCTAAGTTTATTCTTGTCCAATTAGGGTTTTTAACAAACCTTGTGCATCCAATAAGTTCATTTTTGTCATTGGAGGAACATATAAGTCATTTTCGTCCTCCCTAGGCTTATTCTTGTCCAATTATGGTTTTTAACCAATCTTGTGCATCCAATAGGTGTGTTTATGTCGTTGGATTAACATTTAGGTCATTTTCGTCCTCCCTAGGCTTATTCTTATCCAATTAGGGTTTTTAATAAATCTTGTGCATCCAATAAGTTCATTTGTGTCATAGGATCAACATTTAGCTCATTTTCGTCCTCCATAGGCTTATTCTTGTCCAATTAGGGTTTTTAACCAATCTTGTGCGTCCAATAGGTGTGTTTGTGTCATTGGATTAACATTTAGGTCATTTTCGTCCTCCCTAGGCTTATTCTTGTCCAATTAGGGTTTTTAACCAATCTTGTGCATCCAATAGGTGTGTTTGTGTCATTGGATGTACATTTAGGTCATTTTCGTCCTCCCTAGGCTTATTCTTGTCCAATTAGGGTTTTTAACCAATCTTGTGCATCCAATAGGTGTGTTTGTGTCATTGGAGGAACATATAGGTCATTTATGTCCTCCCTAGGCTTATTCTTGTCCAATTAGGGTTTTTAACCAATCTTGTGCATCCAATAAGTTCATTTGTGTCATTAGATGTACATTTAGGTCATTTTCGTCCTCCCTAGGCTTATTCTTGTCCAATTAGGGTTTTTAACCAATCTTGTGCATCCAATAGGTGTGTTTGTGTCATTGGAGTAACATATAGGTCATTTTCGTCCTCCCTAGGCTTATTCTTGTTCAATTAGGGTTTTTAACCAATCTTGTGCATCCAATAAGTTCATTTGTGTCATTGGAGGAACATATAGGTCATTTTCGTCCTCCCTAGGCTTATTCTTGTCCAATTAGGGTTTTTAACTAATCTTGTGCATCCAATAGGTGTGTTTGTGTCATTGGAGGAACATATAGGTCATTTTTGTTCTCCCTAGGCTTATTCTTGTCCAATTAGGGTTTTTAACCAATCTTGTGCATCCAATAAGTTCATTTGTGTCATTAGATGTACATATAGGTCATTTTCGTCCTCCCTAGGCTTATTCTTGTTCAATTAGGGTTTTTAACCAATCTTGTGCATCCAATAAGTTCATTTGTGTCATTGGAGGAACATATAGGTCATTTTCGTCCTCCCTAGGCTTATTCTTGTCCAATTAGGGTTTTTAACTAATCTTGTGCATCCAATAGGTGTGTTTGTGTCATTTGATTAACATTTAGGTCATTTTCGTCCTCCCTAGGCTTATTCTTGTTCAATTAGGGTTTTTAACCAATCTTGTGCATCCAATAAGTTCATTTGTGTCAATGGATTAACATTTAGCTCATTTTCGTGCTCCCTAGGCTTATTCTTGTCCAATTAGGGTTTTTAACCAATCTTGTGCATCCAATAGGTGTGTTTGTGTCATTGGATTAACATTTAGGTCATTTTCGTCCTCCCTAGGCTTATTCTTGTCCAATTAGGGTTTTTAACCAATCTTGTGCATCCAATAGGTGTGTTTG
>JBBPBR010000783.1:0-71510 GCA_037974775.1 Cicer pinnatifidum
CCTAGGCTTATTCTTGTCCAATTATGGTTTTTAACCAATCTTGTGCATCCAATAGGTGTGTTTGTGTCATTGGATGTACATTTAGGTCATTTTTCGTCCTCCCTAGGTTTATTCTTGTCCAATTAGGGTTTTTAACCAATCTTGTGCATCCAATAAGTTCATTTGTGTCATTGGAGGAACATATAGGTCATTTTCGTCCTCCCTAGGCTTATTCTTGTCCAATTAGGGTTTTTAACCAATCTTGTGCATCCAAAAGGTGTGTTTGTGTCATTGGATGTACATTTAGGTCATTTTCGTCCTCCCTAGGCTTATTCTTGTCCAATTAGGGTTTTTAACCAATCTTGTGCATCCAATAAGTTCAGTTGTGTCATTGGAGGAACATATAGGTCATTTTCGTCCTCCCTAGGCTTATTCTTGTCCAATTAGGGTTTTTAACCAATCTTGTGCATCCAATAAGTTCATTTGTGTCATTGGATTAACATTTAGGTCATTTCGTCCTCCCTAGGCTTATTCTTGTCCTATTAGGGTTTTTAACAAACCTTTTGCTTCCAATAGGTGTGTTTGTGTCATTGGATTAACATTTAGGTCATTTTCGTCCTCCCTAGGCTTATTCTTGTCCAATTAGGGTTTTTAACCAATCTTGTGCATCCAATAGTTGTGTTTGAGTCATTGGATTAACATTTAGGTCATTTTCGTCCTCCCTAGGTTTATTCTTGTCCAATTAGGGTTTTTAACAAACCTTGTGCATCCAATAAGTTCATTTTTGTCATTGGAGGAACATATAGGTCATTTTCGTCCTCCCTAGGCTTATTCTTGTCCAATTAGGGTTTTTAACCAATCTTGTGCATCCAATAGGTGTGTTTATGTCGTTGGATTAACATTTAGGTCATTTTCGTCCTCCCTATGCTTATTCTTATCCAATTAGGGTTTTTAATAAATCTTGTGCATCCAATAAGTTCATTTGTGTCATTGGATAAACATTTAGCTCATTTTCGTCCTCCATAGGCTTATTCTTGTCCAATTAGGGTTTTTAACCAATCTTGTGCGTCCAATAGGTGTGTTTGTGTCATTGGATTAACATTTAGGTCATTTTCGTCCTCCCTAGGCTTATTCTTGTCCAATTAGTGTTTTTAACCAATCTTGTGCATCCAATAGGTGTGTTTGTGTCATTGGATGTACATTTAGGTCATTTTCGTCCTCCCTAGGCTTATTCTTGTCCAATTAGGGTTTTTAACCAATCTTGTGCATCCAATAGGTGTGTTTGTGTCATTGGAGGAACATATAGGTCATTTTTGTTCTCCCTAGGCTTATTCTTGTCCAATTAGGGTTTTTAACCAATCTTGTGCATCCAATAAGTTCATTTGTGTCATTAGATGTACATTTAGGTCATTTTCGTCCTCCCTAGGCTTATTCTTGTCCAATTAGGGTTTTTAACCAATCTTGTGCATCCAATAAGTTCATTTGTGTCATTGGATTAACATTTAGCTCATTTTCGTGCTCCCTAGTCTTATTCTTGTCCAATTAGGGTTTTTAACCAATCTTGTGCATCCAATAGGTGTGTTTGTGTCATTGGTGGAACATATAGGTCATTTTTGTTCTCCCTAGGCTTATTCTTGTCCAATTAGGGTTTTTAACCAATCTTGTGCATCCAATAAGTTCATTTGTGTCATTAGATGTACATTTAGGTCATTTTCGTCCTCCCTAGGCTTATTCTTGTCCAATTAGGGTTTTTAACCAATCTTGTGCATCCAATAGGTGTGTTTGTGTCATTGGATGTACATTTAGGTCATTTTCGTCCTCCCTAGGCTTATTCTTGTCCAATTAGGGTTTTTAACCAATCTTGTGCATCCAATAGGTGTGTTTGTGTCATTGGATGTACATTTAGCTCATTTTCGTCCTCCCTAGGCTTATTCTTGTCCAATTAGGGTTTTTAACCAATCTTGTGCATCCAATAGGTGTGTTTGTGTCATTGGATTAACATTTAGGTCATTTTCGTCCTCCCTAGGCTTATTCTTGTCCAATTAGGGTTTTTAACCAATCTTGTGCATCCAATAGGTGTGTTTGTGTCATTGGATGTACATTTAGGTCATTTTCGTCATCCCTAGGCTTATTCTTGTCCAATAAGGGTTTTTAACCAATCTTGTGCATCCAATAGGTGTGTTTGTGTCATTGGATTAACATTTAGGTCATTTTCGTCCTCCCTAGGCTTATTCTTGTCCAATTAGGGTTTTTAACCAATCTTGTGCATCCAATAGGTGTGTTTGTGTCATTGGATGTACACTTAGGTCATTTTTGTCCTCCCTAGGCTTATTCTTGTCCAATTAGGGTTTTTAACCAATCTTGTGCATCCATTAAGTTCATTTGTGTCATTGGAGGAACATATAGGTCATTTTCGTCCTCGCTAGGCCTATTCTTGTCCAATTAGGGTTTTTAACCAATCTTGTGCATCCAATAAGTTCATTTGTGTCATTGGAGGAACATATAAGTCATTTTCGTCCTCCCTAGGCGTATTCTTGTCCAATTAGGGTTTTTAACTAATCTTGTGCATCCAATAGGTGTGTTTATGTCATTGGATTAACATTTAGATCATTTTCGTCCTCCCTAGGCTTACTCTTGTCCAATTAGGGTTTTTAACCAATCTTGTGCATCCAATAAGTTCATTTGTGTCATTGGATTAACATTTAGGTCATTTTCGTCCTCCCTAGGCTTATTCTTGTCCTATTAGGGTTTTTAACAAACCTTTGGCTTCCAATAGGTGTGTTTGTGTCATTGGATTAACATTTAGGACATTTTCGTCCTCCCTAGGCTTATTCTTGTCCAATTAGGGTTTTTAACCAATCTTGTGCATCCAATAGGTGTGTTTATGTCATTGGATTAACATTTAGGTCATTTTCGTCCTCCCTAGGCTTATTCTTGTCCAATTATGGTTTTTAACCAATCTTGTGCATCCAATAGGTGTGTTTGTGTCATTGGATGTACATTTAGGTCATTTTTCGTCCTCCCTAGGTTTATTCTTGTCCAATTAGGGTTTTTAACCAATCTTGTGCATCCAATAAGTTCATTTGTGTCATTGGAGGAACATATAGGTCATTTTCGTCCTCCCTAGGCTTATTCTTGTCCAATTAGGGTTTTTAACTAATCTTGTGCATCCAATAGGTGTGTTTGTGTCATTGGATTAACATTTAGGTCATTTTCGTCCTCCCTAGGCTTATTCTTGTCCAATTAGGGTTTTTAACCAATCTTGTGCATCCAATAAGTTCATTTGTGTCATTGGATGTACATTTAGGTCATTTTCGTCCTCCCTAGGCTTATTCTTGTCCAATTAGGGTTTTTAACCAATCTTGTGCATCCAATAAGTTCATTTGTGTCATTGGATTAACATTTAGCTCATTTTCGTGCTCCCTAGGCTTATTCTTGTTCAATTAGGGTTTTTAACCAATCTTGTGCATCCAATAAGTTCATTTGTGTCATTGGAGGAACATATAGGTCATTTTCGTCCTCCCTAGGCTTATTCTTGTCCAATTAGGGTTTTTAACTAATCTTGTGCATCCAATAGGTGTGTTTATGTCATTGGATTAACATTTAGGTCATTTTCGTCCTCCCTAGGCTTACTCTTGTCCAATTAGGGTTTTTAACCAATCTTGTGCATCCAATAAGTTCATTTGTGTCATTGGATTAACATTTAGGTCATTTTCGTCCTCCCTAGGCTTATTCTTGTCCTATTAGGGTTTTTAACAAACCTTTGGCTTCCAATAGGTGTGTTTGTGTCATTGGATTAACATTTAGGTCATTTTCGTCCTCCCTAGGCTTATTCTTGTCCAATTAGGGTTTTTAACCAATCTTGTGCATCCAATAGGTGTGTTTATGTCATTGGATTAACATTTAGGTCATTTTCGTCCTCCCTAGGCTTATTCTTGTCCAATTATGGTTTTTAACCAATCTTGTGCATCCAATAGGTGTGTTTGTGTCATTGGATGTACATTTAGGTCATTTTCGTCCTCCCTAGGTTTATTCTTGTCCAATTAGGGTTTTTAACCAATCTTGTGCATCCAATAAGTTCATTTGTGTCATTCGAGGAACATATAGGTCATTTTCGTCCTCCCTAGGCTTATTCTTGTCCAATTAGGGTTTTTAACCAATCTTGTGCATCCAATAGGTGTGTTTGTGTCATTGGATGTACATTTAGGTCATTTTCGTCCTCCCTAGGCTTATTCTTGTCCAATTAGGGTTTTTAACCAATCTTGTGCATCCAATAGTTGTGTTTGTGTCATTGGAAAAACATTTAGGTCATTTTCGTCCTCCCTAGGGTTATTCTTGTCCAATTAGGGTTTTTAACCAATCTTGTGCATCCAATAGGTGTATTTGTGTCATTGGATGAACATTTAGGTCATTTTTGTCCTCCCTAGGCTTATTCTATTCAAATTAAGGTTTTTAACCAATCTTGTGCATTCAATAGGTGTGTTTGTGTCATTGGATTAACATTTAGGTCATTTGCGTCCTCCCTAGGCTTATTCTTGTCCAATTAGGGTTTTTAACCAATCTTGTGCATCCAATAGGTGTGTTTGTGTCATTGGATGTACATTTAGGTCATTTTCGTCCTCCCTAGGCTTATTCTTGTCCAATTAGGGTTTTTAACCAATCTTGTGCATCCAATAGGTGTGTTTGTGTCATTGGATGTACATTTAGGTCATTTTCGTCCTCCCTAGGCTTATTCTTGTCCAATTAGGGTTTTTAACCAATCTTGTGCATCCAATAAGTTCATTTGTGTCATTGGAGGAACATATAGGTCTTTTTCGTCCTCCCTAGGCTTATTCTTGTCCAATTAGGGTTTTTAACCAATCTTGTGCATCCAATAAGTTCATTTGTGTCATTGGAGGAACATATAGGTCATTTTCGTCCTCCCTAGGCTTATTCTTGTCCAATTAGGGTTTTTAACTAGTCTTGTGCATCCAATAGGTGTGTTTGAGTCATTGGATTAACATTTAGGTCATTTTCGTCCTCCCTAGGCTTATTCTTGTCCACTTAGGGTTTTTAACAAACCTTGTGTTTCTAATAAGTTCATTTTTGTCATTGGAGGAACATATAGGTCATTTTCGTCCTCCCTAGGCTTATTCTTGTCCAATTAGGGTTTTTAACCAATCTTGTGCATCCAATAGGTGTGTTTATGTCATTGGATTAACATTTAGGTCATTTTCGTCCTCCCTAGGCTTATTCTTATCCAATTAGGGTTTTTAATAAATTTTGTGCATCCAATAAGTTCATTTGTGTCATTGGATAAACATTTAGCTCATTTTCGTCCTCCATAGGCTTATTCTTGTCCAATTAGGGTTTTTAACCAATCTTGTGCATCCAATAGGTGTGTTTGTGTCATTGGATTAACATTTAGGTCATTTTCGTCCTCCCTAGGCTTATTCTTGTCCAATTAATGTTTTTAACCAATCTTGTGCATCCGATAGGTGTGTTTGTGTCATTGGATGTACATTTAGGTCATTTTCGTCCTCCCTAGGCTTTTTCTTGTCCAATTAGGGTTTTTAACCAATCTTGTGCATCCAATAGGTGTGTTTGTGTCATTGGAGGAACATATAGGTCATTTTTGTTCTCCCTAGGCTTATTCTTGTCCAATTAGGGTTTTTAACCAATCTTGTGCATCCAATAAGTTCATTTGTGTCATTGGAGGAACATATAGGTCATTTTCGTCCTCCCTAGGCTTATTCTTGTCCAATTAGGGTTTTTAACTAATCTTGTGCATCCAATAGGTGTGTTTATGTCATTGGATTAACATTTAGGTCATTTTCGTCCTCCCTAGGCTTATTCTTGTCCAATTAGGGTTTTTAACCAATCTTGTGCATCCAATAAGTTCATTTGTGTCATTGGATTAACATTTAGCTCATTTTCGTGCTCCCTAGGCTTATTCTTGTCCAATTAGGGTTTTTAACCAATCTTGTGCATCCAATAGGTGTGTTTGTGTCATTGGAGGAACATATAGGTCATTTTTGTCCTCCGTAGGCTTATTCTTGTCCAATTAGGGTTTTTAACCAATTTTGTGCATCCAATAGGTGTGTTAGTGTCATTGGATGTACATTTAGGTCATTTTCGTCCTCCCTAGGCTTATTCTTGTCCAATTAGCGTTTTTAACCAATCTTGTGCATCCAATAAGTTCATTTTTGTCATTAGATGTACATTTAGGTCATTTTCGTCCTCCCTATGCTTATTCTCGTCCAATTAGGGTTTTTAACCAATCTTGTGCATCCATTAGGTTCATTTGTGTCGTTGGAGGAACTTTTAGGTCATTTTCGTCCTCCCTAGGCTTTTTCTTGTCCAATTATGGTTTTTAACGAATCTTGTGCATCCAATAGGTGTGTTTGTGTCATTGGATGTACATTTAGGTCATTTTCGTCCTCCCTAGGGTTATTCTTGTCCAATTAGGGTTTTTAACCAATCTTGTGCATCCAATAGGTGTGTTTGTGTCATTGGATGTACATTTAGGTCATTTTCGTCCTCCCTAGGCTTATTCTTGTCCAATTAGGGTTTTTAACCAATCTTGTGCATCCAATAGGTGTGTTTATGTCGTTGGATTAACATTTAGGTCATTTTCGTCCTCCCTATGCTTATTCTTATCCAATTAGGGTTTTTAATAAATCTTGTGCATCCAATAAGTTCATTTGTGTCATTGGATAAACATTTAGCTCATTTTCGTCCTCCATAGGCTTATTCTTGTCCAATTAGGGTTTTTAACCAATCTTGTGCGTCCAATAGGTGTGTTTGTGTCATTGGATTAACATTTAGGTCATTTTCGTCCTCCCTAGGCTTATTCTTGTCCAATTAGGGTTTCTAACCAATCTTGTGCATCCAATAGGTGTGTTTGTGTCATTGGATGTACATTTAGGTCATTTTCGTCCTCCCTAGGCTTATTCTTGTCCAATTAGGGGTTTTAACCAATCTTGTGCATCCAATAGGTGTGTTTGTGTCATTGGAGGAACATATAGGTCATTTTTGTCCTCCCTAGGCTTATTCTTGTCCAATTAGGGTTTTTAACCAATCTTGTGCATCCAATAAGATCATTTGTGTCATTAGATGTACATTTAGGTCATTTTCGTCCTCCCTAGGCTTATTCTTGTCCAATTAGGGTTTTTAACCAATCTTGTGCATCCAATAGGTGTGTTTGTGTCATTGGATGTACATTTAGGTCATTTTCGTCCTCCCTAGGCTTATTCTTGTCCAATTAGGGTTTTTAACCAATCTTGTGCATCCAATAAGTTCAGTTGTGTCATTGGAGGAACATATAGGTCATTTTCGTCCTCCCTAGGCTTATTCTTGTCCAATTATGGTTTTTAACCAATCTTGTGCATCCAATAGGTGTGTTTGTGTCATTGGATGTACATTTAGGTCATTTTCGTCCTCCCTAGGTTTATTCTTGTCCAATTAGGGTTTTTAACCAATCTTGTGCATCCAATAAGTTCATTTGTGTCATTGGAGGAACATATAGGTCATTTTCGTCCTCCCTAGGCTTATTCTTGTCCAATTAGGGTTTTTAACTAATCTTGTGCATCCAATAGGTGTGTTTGTGTCATTGGATGTACATTTAGGTCATTTTCGTCCTCCCTAAGCTTATTCTTGCCCAATTAGGGTTTTTAACCAATCTTGTGCATCCAATAAGTTCATTTGTGTCATTGGAGGAACATATAAGTCACTTTCGTCCTCCCTAGGCTTATTCTTGTTCAATTAGGGTTTTTAACCATCTTGTGCATCCAATAGGTGTGTTTGTGTCATTAGATTAATATTTAGGTCATTTTCGTCCTCCCTAGGCTTATTCTTGACCAATAACGGTTTTTAACCAATCTTGTGCATCCAATAGGTGTGTTTGTGTCATTGGATGTACATTTAGGTCATTTTCGTCCTCCTTAGGCTTATTCTTGTCCAATTAGGGTTTTTAACCAATATTGTGCATCCAATAAGTTCATTTGTGTCATTGGAGGAACATAGAGGTCATTTTCGTCCTCCCTAGGCTTATTCTTATCCAATTAGGGTTTTTAACCATCTTGTGCATCCAATAGGTGTGTTTGTGTCATTGGATTAACATTTAGGTCATTTTCGTCCTCCCTAGCCTTATTCTTGTCCAATTAAGGTTTTTAACCATTCTTGTGCATCCAATAGGTGTGTTTGTGTCATTGGATGAACATTTAGGTCATTTGCGTCCTCCCTAGGCTTATTCTTGTCCAATTAGGGTTTTTAACCATCTTGTGCATCCAATAGGTGTGTTTGTGTCATTGGATTAACATTTAGGTCATTTTCGTCCTCCCTTGGCTTATTCTTGTCCAATTAGGGTTTTTAACCAATCTTGTGCATCCAATAGGTGTGTTTGTGTCATTGGATGTACATTTAGGTCATTTTCGTCCTCCCTAGGCTTATTCTTGTCCAATTAGGGTTTTTAACCAATCTTGTGCATCCGATAGGTGTGTTTGTGTCATTGGATGAACATTTAGGTCATTTTCGTACTCCCAAGGCTTATTCTTGTCCAATTAGGGTTTTTAACCAATCTTGTGCATCCAATAAGTTCATTTGTGTCATTGGAGGAACATATAGGTCATTTTCGTCCTCCCTAGGCTTATTCTTGTCCAATTAGGGTTTTTAACTAGTCTTGTGCATCCAATAGGTGTGTTTATGTCATTGGATTAACATTTAGGTCATTTTCGTCCTCCCTAGGCTTATTCTTGTCCACTTAGGGTTTTTAACCAATCTTGTGCATCCAATAAGTTCATTTGTGTCATTGGATTAACATTTAGCTCATTTTCGTGCTCCCTAGGCTTATTCTTGTCCAATTAGGGTTTTTAACCAATCTTGTGCATCCAATAAGTGTGTTTGTGTCGTTAGATGTACATTTAGGTCATTTTCGTCCTGCCTAGGCTTATTCTTGTCCAATTAGGGTTTTTAACCAATCTTGTGCATCCAATAAGTTCATTTTTGTCATTAGATGTACATTTAGGTCATTTTCGTCCTCCCTATGCTTATTCTTGTCAAATTAGGGTTTTTACCAAACCTTGTGCTTCCAATAAGTTCATTTTTGTCATTGGAGGAACATATAGGTCATTTTCGTCCTCCCTAGGCTTATTCTTGTCTAATTAGGGTTTTTAACCAATCTTGTGCATCCAATAGGTGTGTTTGTGTCATTGGATTAACATTTAGGTCATTTACGTCCTCCCTAGGCTTATTCTTGTCCAATTAGGGTTTTTAACCAATCTTGTGCATCCAATAGGTGTGTTTGTGTCATTGGATTAACATTTAGGTCATTTTCGTCCTCCCTAGGCTTATTCTTGTCCAATTAGGGTTTTTAACAAATCTTGTGCAACCAATAAGTTCATTTGTGTCATTGGATAAACATTTAGGTCATTTTCGTCCTCCCTAGGCTTATTCTTGTCCAATTAGGGTTTTTAACCAATCTTGTGCATCCGATAGGTGTGTTTGTATCATTGGATGAACATTTAGGCCATTTTCGTCCTCCCAAGGCTTATTCTTGTAAAATTAGGGTTTTTAACCAATCTTGTGCATCCAATAAGTTCATTTGTGTCATTGGAGGAACATATAGGTCATTTTCGTCCTCCCTAGGCTTATTCTTGTCTAATTATGGTTTTTAACCAATCTTGTGCATCCAATAGGTGTGTTTGTGTCATTGGATGTACATTTAGGTCATTTCCGTCCTCCCTAGGCTTATTCTTGTCCAATTAGGGTTTTTAACCAATCTTGTGCATCCAATAGGTGTGTTTGTGTCATTGGATTAACATTTAGGTCATTTTCGTCCTCCCTAGGCTTATTCTTGTCCAATTAGGGTTTTTAACCAATCTTGTGCATCCAATAGGTGTGTTTGTGTCATTGGATGTACATTTAGGTCATTTTCGTCCTCCTTAGGCTTATTCTTGTCCAATTAGGGTTTTTAAGCAATCTTGTGCATCCAATAAGTTCATTTGTGTCGTTAGATGTACATTTAGGTCATTTTCGTCCTGCCTAGGCTTATTCTTGTCCAATTAGGGTTTTTAACCAATCTTGTGCATCCAATAAGTTCATTTTTGTCATTAGATGTACATTTAGGTCATTTTCGTCCTCCCTAGGCTTATTCTTGTCCAATTAGGGTTTTTAACCAATCTTGTGCATCCAATAAGTTCATTTGTGTCATTAGATGTACATTTAGGTCATTTTCGTCCTCCCTAGGCTTATTCTTGTCCAATTAGGGTTTTTAACCAATCTTGTGCATCCAATAAGTTCATTTGTGTCATTGGATTAACATTTAGCTCATTTTCGTGCTCCCTAGGCTTATTCTTGTCCAATTAGGGTTTTTAACCAATCTTGTGCATCCAATAGGTGTGTTTGTGTCATTGGAGGAACATATAGGTCATTTTTGTCCTCCGTAGGCTTATTCTTGTCCAATTAGGGTTTTTAACCAATTTTGTGCATCCAATAGGTGTGTTTGTGTCATTGGATGTACATTTAGGTCATTTTCGTCCTCCCTAGGCTTATTCATGTCCAATTAGCGTTTTTAACCAATCTTGTGCATCCAATAAGTTCATTTTTGTCATTAGATGTACATTTAGGTCATTTTCGTCCTCCCTATGCTTATTCTTGTCCAATTAGGGTTTTTAACCAATCTTGTGCATCCATTAGGTTCATTTGTGTCGTTGGAGGAACTTTTAGGTCATTTTCGTCCTCCCTAGGCTTTTTCTTGTCCAATTATGGTTTTTAACGAATCTTGTGCATCCAATAGGTGTGTTTGTGTCATTGGATGTACATTTAGGTCATTTTCGTCCTCCCTAGGGTTATTCTTGTCCAATTAGGGTTTTTAACCAATCTTGTGCATCCAATAGGTGTGTTTGTGTCATTGGAGGAACATATAGGTCATTTTTGTCCTCCGTAGGCTTATTCTTGTCCAATTAGGGTTTTTAACCAATCTTGTGCATCCAATAAGTTCATTTGTGTCATTAGATGGACATTTAGGTCATTTTCGTCCTCCCTAGGCTTATTCTTGTCCAATTAGCGTTTTTAACCAATCTTGTGCATCCAATAAGTTCATTTTTGTCATTAGATGTACATTTAGGTCATTTTCGTCCTCCCTATGCTTATTCTTGTCCAATTAGGGTTTTTAACCAATCTTGTGCATCCATTAGGTTCATTTGTGTCGTTGGAGGAACTTTTAGGTCATTTTTGTCCTCCCTAGGCTTTTTCTTGTCCAATTATGGTTTTTAACGAATCTTGTGCATCCAATAGGTGTGTTTGTGTCATTGGATTAACATTTAGGTCATTTTCGTCCTCCCTAGGCTTATTCTTGTCCAATTAGGGTTTTAACCAATGATGTGCATCCAATAAGTTCATTTGTGTCATTAGATGTACATTTAGGTCATTTTCGTCCTCCCTAGGCTTATTCTTGTCCAATTTGGGTTTTTAACCAATCTTTCGCATCCAATAGGTGTGTTTGTGTCATTGGATTAACATATAGGTCATTTTCTTCCTCCCTAGGCTTATTCTTGTCCAATTAGGGTTTTTAACCAATCTTGTGCATCCAATAGGTGTGTTTGTGTCATTGGATTAACATTTAGGTCATTTTCGTACTCCCAAGGCTTATTCTTGTCCAATTAGGGTTTTTAACCAATCTTGTGCATCCAATAAGTTCATTTGTGTCATTGGAGGAACATATAGGTCATTTTCGTCCTCCCTAGGCTTATTCTTGTCCAATTAGGGTTTTTAACCAATCTTGTGCATCCAATAGGTGTGTTTGTGTCATTGGATGTACATTTAGGTCATTTTCGTCCTCCCTAGGCTTATTCTTGCCCAATTAGGGTTTTTAACCAATCTTGTGCATCCGATAGGTGTGTTTGTGTCATTGGATTAACATTTAGGTCATTTTCGTCCTCCCTAGGCTTATTCTTGTCCAATTAGTGTTTTTAACAAATCTTGTGCATCCGATAGGTGTGTTTCTGTCATTGGATGAACATTTAAGTCATTTTCGTCCTCCCTAGGCTTATTCTTGTCCAATTAGGGTTTTTAACCAATCTTGTGCATCCAATATGTGTGTTTGTGTCATTGGATTAACATTTAGGTCATTTTCGTCTTCCCTAGGCTTATTCTTGTCCAATTAGGGTTTTTAACCAATCTTGTGCATCCGATAGGTGTGTTTGTGTCATTGGATAAACATTTAAGTCATTTTCGTCCTCCATAGGCTTATTCTTGTCCAATTAGGGTTTTTAACCAATCTTTTGCATCCAATAGGTGTGTTTGTGTCATTGGATATACATTTAGGTCATTTTCGTCCTCCCTAGGCTTATTCTTGTCCAATTAGGGTTTTTAACCAATCTTGTTCATCCAATAGGTGTGTTTGTGTCATTGGATAAACATTTAGGTCATTTTCGTCCTCCCTAGGCTTATTCTTATCCAATTAGGGTTTTTAACTAATCTTGTGCATCCGATATGTGTGTTTGTGTCATTGGATGAACATTTAGGTCATTTTCGTACTCCAAAGGCTTATTCTTGTCCAATTAGGGTTTTTAACCAATCTTGTGCATCCAATAAGTTCATTTGTGTCATTGGAGGAACATATAGGTCATTTTCGTCCTCCCTAGGCTTATTCTTGTCCAATTAGGGTTTTTAACCAATCTTGTGCATCCAATAGGTGTGTTTGTGTCATTGGATTAACATTTAGGTCATTTTCATCCTCCCTAGGCTTATTCTTGTGCAATTAGGGTTTTTATCCAATCTTGTGCATCCAATAGGTGTGTTTGTGTCATTAGATGTACATTTAGGTCATTTTCGTCCTCCCTAGGCTTATTCTTGTCCAATTAGGGTTTTTAACCAATCTTGTGCATCCAATAGGTGTTTTGAGTCATTGGATTAACATTTAGGTCATTTTCGTCCTCCCTAGGCTTATTCTTGTCAAATTAGGGTTTTTAACAAACCTTATGCTTCCAATAAGTTCATTTTTGTCATTGGAGGAACATATAGGTCATTTTCGTCCTCCCTAGGCTTATTCTTGTCCAATTAGGGTTTTTAACCAATCTTGTGCATCCAATAGGTGTGTTTGTGTCATTGGATTAACATTTAGGTCATTTTCGTCCTCCCTAGGCTTATTCGGGTCCAATTAGGGTTTTTAACCAATCTTGTGCATCCAATAGGTGTGTTTGTGTCATTGGATTAACATTTAGGTCATTTTCGTACTACCAAGGCTTATTCTTGTCCACTTAGGGTTTTTAACCAATCTTGTGCATCCAATAAGTTCATTTGTGTCATTGGAGTAACATATAGGTCATTTTCGTCCTCCCTAGGCTTATTCTTTTCCAATTAGGGTTTTTAACCAATCTTGTGCATCCAATAAGTTCATTTGTGTCATTGGAGGAACATATAGGTCATTTTCGTCCTCCCTAGGCTTATTCTTGTGCAATTAGGGTTTTTAACCAATCTTGTGCATCCAATAGGTGTGTTTGTGTCATTGGATTAACATTTAGGTCATTTTCGTCCTCCCTAGGCTTATTCTTGTCCAATTAGGGTTTTTAACCAATCTTGTGCTTCCAATAGGTGTGTTTGTGTCATTGGATTAACATTTAGGTCATTTTCGTCCTCCCTAGGCTTATTCTTGTCCAATTAGGGTTTTTAACCAATCTTGTGCATCCAATAGGTGTGTTTGTGTCATTGGATGTACATATAGGTCATTTTCGTCCTCCCTAGGCTTATTCTTGTCCAATTAGGGTTTTTAACCAATCTTGTGCATCCAATAAGTTCATTTGTGTCATTGGAGGAACATATAGGTCATTTTCGTCCTCCCTAGGCTTATTCTTGTCCAATTATGGTTTTTAACCAATCTTGTGCATCCAATAGGTGTGTTTGTGTCATTGGATTAACATTTAGGTCATTTTCGTCCTCCCTAGGCTTATTCTTGTCCAATTAGGGTTTTTAACCAATCTTGTGCATCCAATAGGTGTGTTTGAGTCATTGGATTAACATTTAGGTCATTTTCGTCCTCCCTAGGCTTATTCTTGTCAAATTAGGGTTTTTAACACACCTTATGCTTCCAATAAGTTCATTTTTGTCATTGGAGGAACATATATGTCATTTTCGTCCTCCCTAGGCTTATTCTTGTCCAATTAGGGTTTTTAACCAATCTTGTGCATCCAATAGGTGTGTTTATGTCATTGGATTAACATTTAGGTCATTTTCGTCCTCCCTAGGCTTATTCTAATCCAATTAGGATTTTTAACAAATCTTGTGAATCCAAAAAGTTCATTTGGGTCATTGGATAAACATTTATGTCATTTTCGTCCTCCCTAGGCTTATTCTTGTCCAATTATGGTTTTTAACCAATCTTGTGCATCCAATAGGTGTGTTTGTGTCATTGGATTAACATTTAGGTCATTTTCGTCCTCCCTAGGCTTATTCTTGTCCAATTAGGGTTTTTAACCAATCTTGTGCATCCAATAGGTGTGTTTGTGTCATTGGATGTACATTTAGTTCATTTTGGTCCTCCCTAGGCTTATTCTTGTCCAATTAGGGTTTTTAACCAATCTTGTGCATCCAATAGGTGTGTTTGTGTCATTGGATTAACATTTAGGTCATTTTCGTACTACCAAGGCTTATTCTTGTCCACTTAGGGTTTTTAACCAATCTTGTGCATCCAATAAGTTCATTTGTGTCATTGGAGTAACATATAGGTCATTTTCGTCCTCCCTAGGCTTATTCTTGTCCAATTAGGGTTTTTAACCAATCTTGTGCATCCAATAGGTGTGTTTGTGTCATTGGATTAACATTTAGGTCATTTTCGTCCTCCCTAGGCTTATTCTGGTCCAATTAGGGTTTTTAACCAATCTTGTGCATCCAATAGGTGTGTTGGTGTCATTGGATTAACATTTAGGTCATTTTCGTACTACCAAGGCTTATTCTTGTCCACTTAGGGTTTTTAACCAATCTTGTGCATCCAATAAGTTCATTTGTGTCATTGGAGTAACATATAGGTCGTTTTCGTCCTCCCTAGGCTTATTCTTTTCCAATTAGGGTTTTTAACCAATCTTGTGCATCCAATAAGTTCATTTGTGTCATTGGAGGAACATATAGGTCATTTTCGTCCTCCCTAGGCTTATTCTTGTCCAATTAGGGTTTTTAACCAATCTTGTGCATCCAATAGGTGTGTTTGTGTCATTGGATTAACATTTAGGTCATTTTCGTCCTCCCTAGGCTTATTCTGGTCCAATTAGGGTTTTTAACCAATCTTGTGCATCCAATAGGTGTGTTTGTGTCATTGGATTAACATTTAGGTCATTTTCGTCCTCCCTAGGCTTATTCTTGTCCAATAGGGTTTTTAACCAATCTTGTGCATCCAATAGGTGTGTTTGTGTCATTGGATTAACATTTAGGTCACTTTCGTCCTCCCAAGGCTTATTCTTGTCCAATTAATGTTTTTAACCAATCTTGTACATCCAATAAGTTCATTTGTGTCATTGGAGGAACATATAGGTCATTTTCGTCCTCCCTAGGCTTATTCTTGTCCAATTATGGTTTTTAACCAATCTTGTGCATCCAATAGGTGTGTTTGTGTCATTGGATTAACATTTAGGTCATTTTCGTCCTCCCAAGGCTTATTCTTGTCCAGTTAGGGCTTTTAACCAATCTTGTGCATCCAATAGGTGTGTTTTTGTCATTGGATGTACATTTACGTCATTTTCGTCCTCCCTAAGCTTATTCTTGTCCAATTAGGGTTTTTAACCAATCTTGTGCATCCAATAAGTTCATTTGTGTCATTGGAGGAACATATAGGTCATTTTCGTCCTCCCTAGGCTTATTCTTGTCCAATTAGGGTTTTTAACCAATCTTGTGCATCCAATAGGTGTGTTTGTGTCATTGGATTAACATTTAGGTCATTTTCGTCCTCCCTAGGCTTATTCTTGTCCAGTTAGGGTTTTTAACCAATCTTGTGCATCCAATAGGTGTGTTTGTGTCATTGGATGTACATTTAGGTCATTTTCGTCCTCCCTAAGCTTATTCTTGTCCAATTAGGGTTTTTAACCAATCTTTTGCATCCAATAAGTTCATTTGTGTCATTGGAGGAGCATATAGGTCATTTTCGTCCTCCCTAGGCTTATTCTTGTCCAATTAGGGTTTTTAACCAATCTTGTGGATCCAATAGGTGTGTTTGTGTCATTGGATTAACATTTAGGTCATTTTCGTCCTCCCTAGGCTTATTCTTGTGCAATTAGGGTTTTTAACCAATCTTGTGCATCCAATAGGTGTGTTTGTGTCATTAGATGTACATTTAGGTCATTTTCGTCCTCCGTAGGCTTATTCTTGTCCAATTAGGGTTTTTAACCAATCTTGTGCATCCAATAGGTGTGTTTGAGTCATTGGATTAACATTTAGGTCATTTTCGTCCTCCCTAGGCTTATTCTTGTCAAATTAGGGTTTTTAACACACCTTATGCTTCCAATAAGTTCATTTTTGTCATTGGAGGAACATATATGTCATTTTCGTCCTCCCTAGGCTTATTCTTGTCCAATTAGGGTTTTTAACCAATCTTGTGCATCCAATAGGTGTGTTTATGTCATTGGATTAACATTTAGGTCATTTTCGTCCTCCCTAGGCTTATTCTAATCCAATTAGGGTTTTTAACAAATCTTGTGAATCCAAAAAGTTCATTTGGGTCATTGGATAAACATTTATGTCATTTTCGTCCTCCCTAGGCTTATTCTTGTCCAATTAGGGTTTTTAACCAATCTTGTGCATCCAATAGGTGTGTTTGTGTCATTGGATGTACATTTAGGTCATTTTCGTCCTCCCTAGGCTTATTCTTGTCCAATTAGGGTTTTTAACCAATCTTGTGCATCCAATAGGTGTGTTTGTGTCATTGGATTAACATTTAGGTCATTTTCGTCCTCCCTAGAATTATTCTTGTCCAATTAGGGTTTTTAACCAATCTTGTGCATCCGATAGGTGTGTTTGTCACATTGGAAGAACTTTTAGGTCATTTTCGTCCTCCCAAAGCTTATTCTTGTCCAATTAGGGTTTTTAACCAATCTTGTGCGTCCGATAGGTGTGTTTGTGTCATTGGAGGAACATATAGGTCATTTTCGTCCTCCCTAGGCTTATTCTTGTCCAATTAGGGTTTTTAACCAATCTTGTGCATTCAATAAGTTCATTTGTGTCATTGGAGGAACATATAGGTCATTTTCGTCCTCCCTAGGCTTATTCTTGTCCAATTAGGGTTTTTAACCAATCTTGTGCATCCAATAGGTGTGTTTGTGTCATTGGATTAACATTTAGGTCATTTGCGTCCTCCCTAGGCTTATTCTTGTCCAATTAGGGTTTTAAACCAATCTTGTGCATGCAATAGGTGTGTTTGTGTCATTGGATAAACATTTAGGTCATTTTCGTCCTCCCTAGGCATATTCTTATCCAATTAGGGTTTTTAACCAATCTTGTGCGTCCGATAGGTGTGTTTGTGTCATTGGATGAACATTTAGGTCATTTTCGTACTCCAAAGGCTTATTCTTGTCCAATTAGGGTTTTTAACCAATCTTGTGAATCCAATAGGTGTGTTTGTGTCATTGGATGTACATTTAGGTCATTTTCGTCCACCCTAGGCTTATTCTTGTCCAATTAGGGTTTTTAACCAATCTTGTGCATCCAATAGGTGTATTTGTGTCATTGGAGAAACATTTAGGTCATTTTCGTCCTCCCTAGGGTTATTCTTATCCAATTAAGGTTTTTAACCAATCTTGTGCATCCGATAGGTGTGTTTGTGTCATTGGATTAACATTTAGGTCATTTTCGTCCTCCCAAGGCTTATTCTTGTCCAATTAGGGTTTTTAACCAATCTTGTGCATCCAATAGGTGTGTTTGTGTCATTGGATGTACATTTAGGTCATTTTCGTCCTCCCTAGGCTTATTCTTGTCCAATTAGGGGTTTTAACCAATCTTGTGCATCCAATAGGCGTGTTTGTGTCATTGGAGGAACATATAGGTCATTTTTGTCCTCCCTAGGCTTATTCTTGTCCAATTAGGGTTTTTAACCAATCTTGTGCATCCAATAAGTTCATTTGTGTCATTAGATGTACATTTAGGTCATTTTCATCCTCCCTAGGCTTATTCTTGTCCAATTAGGGTTTTTAACCAATCTTGTGCATCCAATAGGTGTGTTTGTGTCATTGGATGTACATTTAGGTCATTTTCGTCCTCCCTAGGCTTATTCTTGTCCAATTAGGGTTTTTAACCAATCTTGTGCATCCAATAAGTTCATTTGTGTCATTGGATTAACATTTAGCTCATTTTCGTGCTCCCTAGGCTTATTCTTGTCCAATTAGGGTTTTTAACCAATCTTGTGCATCCAATAGGTGTGTTTGTGTCATTGGTGGAACATATAGGTCATTTTTGTTCTCCCTAGGCTTATTCTTGTCCAATTAGGGTTTTTAACCAATCTTGTGCATCCAATAAGTTCATTTGTGTCATTAGATGTACATTTAGGTCATTTTCGTCCTCCCTAGGCTTATTCTTGTCCAATTAGGGTTTTTAACCAATCTTGTGCATCCAATAGGTGTGTTTGTGTCATTGGATGTACATTTAGGTCATTTTCGTCCTCCATAGGCTTATTCTTGTCCAATTAGGGTTTTTAACCAATCTTGTGCATCCAATAGGTGTGTTTGTGTCATTGGATTAACATTTAGGTCATTTTCTTCCTCCCTAGGCTTATTCTTGTCCAATTAGGGTTTTTAACCAATCTTGTGCATCCAATAGGTGTGTTTGTGTCATTGGATTAACACTTAGGTCATTTTCTTCCTCCCTAAGCATATTCTTCTCCAATTAGTGTTTTTAACCAATCTTGTGCATCCAATAAGTTCATTTGTGTCATTGGAGGAACATATAGGTCATTTTCGTCCTCCCTAGGCTTATTCTTGTCCAATTAGGGTTTTTAACCAATCTTGTGCATCCAATAGGTGTGTTTGTGTCATTGGATTAACATTTAGGTCATTTTCGTCCTCCCTAGGCTTATTCTTGTCCAATTAGGGTTTTTACCCAATCTTGTGCATCCAATAGGTGTGTTTGTGTCATTGGATTAACATTTAGGTCATTTTCGTCCTCCCTAGGCTTATTCTTGTCCAATTAGGGTTTTTAACCAATCTTGTGCATCCAATAAGTTCATTTGTGTCAATGGATTAACATTTAGCTCATTTTCGTGCTCCCTAGGCTTATTCTTGTCCAATTAGGGTTTTTAACCAATCTTGTGCATCCAATAAGTGTGTTTGTGTCATTGGATTAACATTTAGGTCATTTTCGTCCTCCCTAGGCTTATTCTTGTCCAATTAGGGTTTTTAACCAATCTTGTGCATCCAATAGGTGTGTTTGTGTCATTGGATTAACATTTAGGTCATTTTTGTCCTACCTAGGCTTATTCTTGTCCAATTACGGTTTTTAACCAATCTTGTGCATCCAATAGGTGTGTTTGTGTCATTGGATGTACATTTAGGTCATTTTCGTCCTCCCTAGGCTTATTCTTGTCCAATTAGGGTTTTTAACCAATCTTGTGCATCCAATAGGTGTGTTTGTGTCATTGGATGTACATTTAGGTCATTTTCGTCCTCCCTAGGCTTATTCTTGTCCAATTAGGGTTTTTAACCAATCTTGTGCATCCAATAAGTTCATTTGTGTCATTGGAGGAACATATAGGTCTTTTTCGTCCTCCCTAGGCTTATTCTTGTCCAATTAGGGTTTTTAACCAATCTTGTGCATCCAATAAGTTCATTTGTGTCATTGGAGGAACATATAGGTCATTTTCGTCCTCCCTAGGCTTATTCTTGTCCAATTAGGGTTTTTAACTAGTCTTGTGCATCCAATAGGTGTGTTTATGTCATTGGATTAACATTTAGGTCATTTTCGTCCTCCCTAGGCTTATTCTTGTCCACTTAGGGTTTTTAACCAATCTTGTGCATCCAATAAGTTCATTTGTGTCAATGGATTAACATTTAGCTCATTTTCGTGCTCCCTAGGCTTATTCTTGTCCAATTAGGGTTTTTAACCAATCTTGTGCATCCAATAAGTTCATTTGTGTCATTGGAGGAACATATAGGTCATTTTCGTCCTCCCTAGGCTTATTCTTGTTCAATTAGGGTTTTTAACCAATCTTGTGCATCCAATAAGTTCATTTGTGTCATTGGAGGAACATATAGGTCATTTTCGTCCTCCCTAGGCTTATTCTTGTCCAATTAGGGTTTTTAACTAATCTTGTGCATCCAATAGGTGTGTTTATGTCATTGGATTAACATTTAGGTCATTTTCGTCCTCCCTAGGCTTATTCTTGTCCAATTAGGGTTTTTAACCAATCTTGTGCATCAGATAAGTTCATTTGTGTCATTGGATTAACATTTAGGTCATTTTCGTCCTCCCTAGGCTTATTCTTGTCCTATTAGGGTTTTTAACAAACCTTTTGCTTCCAATAGGTATGTTTGTGTCATTGGATTAACATTTAGGTCATTTTCGTCCTCCCTAGGCTTATTCTTATCCAATTAGGGTTTTTAATAAATTTTGTGCATCCAATAAGTTCATTTGTGTCATTGGATAAACATTTAGCTCATTTTCGTCCTCCATAGGCTTATTCTTGTCCAATTAGGGTTTTTAACCAATCTTGTGCATCCAATAGGTGTGTTTGTGTCATTGGATTAACATTTAGGTCATTTTCGTCCTCCCTAGGCTTATTCTTGTCCAATTAATGTTTTTAACCAATCTTGTGCATCCAATAGGTGTGTTTGTGTCATTGGATGTACATTTAGGTCATTTTCGTCCTCCCTAGGCTTTTTCTTGTCCAATTAGGGTTTTTAACCAATCTTGTGCATCCAATAGGTGTGTTTGTGTCATTGGATAAACATTTAGGTCATTTTCGTCCTCCCTAGGCTTATTCTTATCCAATTAGGGTTTTTAGCTAATCTTGTGCATCCAATAGGTGTGTTTGTGTCATTGGACAAACATTTAGGTCATTTTCGTACTCCCAAGGCTTATTCTTGTCCAATTAGGGTTTTTAACCAATCTTGTGCATCCAATAAGTTCATTTGTGTCATTGGAGGAACATATAGGTCATTTTCGTCCTCCCTAGGCTTATTCTTGTCCAATTAGGGTTTTTAACTAATCTTGTGCATCCAATAGGTGTGTTTATGTCATTGGATTAACATTTAGGTCATTTTGGTCCTCCCTAGGCTTATTCTTGTCCAATTAGGGTTTTTAACCAATCTTGTGCATCCAATAAGTTCATTTGTGTCATTGGAGGAACATATAGGTCATTTTCGTCCTCCCTAGGCTTATTCTTGTCCAATTAGGGTTTTTAACCAATCTTGTGCATCCAATAAGTGTGTTTGTGTCATTGGATGTACATTTAGGTCATTTTCGTCCTCCCTAGGCTTATTCTTGTCCAATTAGGGTTTTTAACCAATCTTGTGCATCCAATAGGTGTGTTTGTGTCATTGGATGTACATTTAGGTCATTTTCGTCCTCCCTAGGCTTATTCTTTTCCAATTACGGTTTTTAACCAATCTTGTCCATCCAATAGGTGTGTTTGTGTCATTGGATTAACATTTAGGTCATTTTCGTACTACCAAGGCTTATTCTTGTCCAATTAGGGTTTTTAACCAATCTTGTGCATCCAATAAGTTCATTTGTGTCATTGGAGGAACATATAGGTCATTTTCGTCCTCCCTAGGCTTATTCTTGTCCAATTAGGGTTTTTAACCAATCTTGTGCATCCAATAGGTGTGTTTGTGTCATTGGATGTACATTTAGGTCATTTTCGTCCTCGCTAGGCTTATTCTTGTCCAATTAGGGTTTTTAACGAATCTTGTGCATCCAATAGGTGTGTTTGTGTCATTGGATTAATATTTAGGTCATTTTCGTCCTCCCTACGCTTATTCTTGTCCAATTAGGGTTTTTAACCAATCTTGTGCATCCAATAGGTGTGTTTGTGTCATTGGATGTACATTTAGGTCATTTTCGTCCTCCCTAGGCTTATTCTTGTCCAATTAGGGTTTTTAACCAATCTTGTGCATCCAATAAGTTCATTTGTGTCATTGGAGGAACATATAGGTCATTTTCGTCCTCCCTAGGCTTATTCTTGTCCAATTAGGGTTTTTAACCAATCTTGTGCATCCAATAGGTGTGTTTGTGTCATTGGATGTACATTTAGGTCATTTTCGTCCTCGCTAGGCTTATTCATGTCCAATTAGGGTTTTTAACCAATCTT
Organism: Cicer pinnatifidum; assembly: GCA_037974775.1. Taxonomy (NCBI): domain Eukaryota; kingdom Viridiplantae; phylum Streptophyta; class Magnoliopsida; order Fabales; family Fabaceae; genus Cicer; species Cicer pinnatifidum. Next base: position 22,238 of record JBBPBR010000783.1, read on the forward strand.
GTGCATCCAATAGGTGTGTTTGTGTCATTGGATTAATATTTAGGTCATTTTCGTCCTCCCTTTGCTTATTCTTGTCCAATTAGGGTTTTTAACCAATCTTGTGCATCCAATAGGTGTGTTTGTGTCATTGGATGTACATTTAGGTCATTTTCGTCCTCGCTAGGCTTATTCTTGTCCAGTTAGGGTTTTTAACCAATCTTGTGCATCCAATAGATGTGTTTGTGTCATTGGATTAATATTTAGGTCATTTTCGTCCTCCCTACGCTTATTCTTGTCCAATTAGGGTTTTTAACCAATCTTGTGCATCCAATAGGTGTGTTTGTGTCATTGGATGTACATTTAGGTCATTTTCGTCCTCCCTAGGCTTATTCTTGTCCAATTAGGGTTTTTAACCAATCTTGTGCATCCAATAAGTTCATTTGTGTCATTGGATGAACATATAGGTCATTTTCGTCCTCCCTAGGCTTATTCTTGTCCAATTAGGGTTTTTAACCAATCTTGTGCATCCAATAGGTGTGTTTGTGTCATTGGATTAACATTTAGGTCATTTTCGTCCTCCCTAGGCTTATTCTTCTCCAATTAGGGTTTTTAACAAATCTTGTGCAACCAATAAGTTCATTTGTGTCATTGGATAAACATTTAGGTCATTTTCGTCCTCCCTAGGCTTATGCTTGTCCAATTGGTGTTTTAAACCAATCTTGTGCATCCGATAGGTGTGTTTGTATCATTGGATGAACATTTAGGTCATTTTCTTCCTCCCTAGGCTTATTCTTGTCCAATTAGGGTTTTTAACAAGTCTTGTGCATCCAATAGATGTGTTTGTGTCATTGGATGTACATTTAGGTCATTTTCGTCCTCCCTAGGCTTATTCTTGTCCAATTAGGGTTTTTAACCAATCTTGTGCATCCAATAGGTGTGTTTGTGTCATTGGATGTACATTTAGGTCATTTTCGTCCTCCCTAGGCTTATTCTTGTCCAATTAGTGTTTTTAACAAATCTTGTGCATCCAATAAGTTCATTTGTGTCATTGGAGGAACATATAGGTCATTTTCGTCCTCCCTAGGCTTATTCTTGTCCAATTAGGGTTTTTAACCAATCTTGTGCATCCAATAGGTGTGTTTGTGTCATTGGATGTACATTTAGGTCATTTTCGTCCTCGCTAGGCTTATTCTTGTCCAGTTAGGGTTTTTAACCAATCTTGTGCATCCAATAGATGTGTTTGTGTCATTGGATTAATATTTAGGTCATTTTCGTCCTCCCTAGGCTTATTCTTGTCCAATTAGGGTTTTTAAACAATCTTGTGCATCCATTAAGTTCATTTGTGTCATTGGAGGAACATATAGGTCATTTTCGTCCTCCCTAAGCTTATTCTTGTCCAATTAGGGTTTTTAACCAATCTTGTGCATCCAATAGGTGTGTTTGTGTCATTGGATGTACATTTAGGTCATTTTCGTCCTCGCTAGGCTTATTCTTGTCCAGTTAGGGTTTTTAACCAATCTTGTGCATCCAATAGATGTGTTTGTGTCATTGGATTAATATTTAGGTCATTTTCGTCCTCCCTAGGCTTATTCTTGTCCAGTTAGGGTTTTTAACCATTCTTGTGCATCCAATAGGTGTGTTTCTGTCATTGGATTAACATTTAGGTCATTTTCGTCCTCCCTAGGCTTATTCTTGTCCAATTAGGGTTTTTAACAAATCTTGTGCATCCAATAAGTTCATTTGTGTCATTGGATAAACATTTAGGTCATTTTCGTCCTCCCTAGGCTTATTCTTGTCCAATTAGGGTTTTTAACCAATCTTGTGCATCCAATAGGTGTGTTTGTGTCATTGGATTAACATTTCGGTCATTTTCGTACTACCAAGGCTTATTCTTGTCCAATTAGGGTTTTTAACCAATCTTGTGCGTCCAATAAGTTCATTTGTGTCATTGGAGGAACATATAGGTCATTTTCGTCCTCCCTAGGCTTATTCATGTCCAATTATGGTTTTTAACCAATCTTGTGCATCCAATAAGTTCATTTGTGTCATTGGACGAACATATAGGTCATTTTCGTCCTCCCTAGACTTATATATAGGTCATTTTCGTCCTCCCTAGGCTTATTCGTGTCCAATTAGGGTTTTTAACCAATCTTGTGCAACCAATAAGTTCATCTGTGTCATTGGACGAACATATAGGTCATTTTCGTCCTCCCTAGGCTTATTCTTGTCCAATTAGGGTTTTTAACAAATCTTGAGCATCCAATAGGTGTGTTTGTGTCATTGGATGTACATTTAGGTCATTTTCGTCCTACCTAGGCTTATTCTTGTCCAATTAGTGTTTTTAACCAATCTTGTGCATCCAATAAGTTCATTTGTGTCATTGGAGGAACATATAGGTCATTTTCGTCCTCCCTAGGCTTATTCTTGTCCAATTAGGGTTTTTAACCAATCTTGTGCATCCAATAGGTGTGTTTGTGTCATTGGATTAACATTTAGGTCATTTTCGTACTACCAAGGCTTATTCTTGTCCACTTAGGGTTTTTAACCAATCTTGTGCATCCAATAAGTTCATTTCTGTCATTGGAGTAACATATAGGTCATTTTCGTCCTCCCTAGGCTTATTATTTTCCAATTAGGGTTTTTAACCATTCTTGTGCATCCAATAAGTTCATTTGTGTCATTGGAGGAACATATAGGTCATTTTCGTCCTCCCTAGGCTTATTCTTGTCCAATTAGGGTTTTTAACCAATCTTGTGCATCCAATAGGTGTGTTTGTGTCATTGGATTAACATTTAGGTCATTTTCGTCCTCCCTAGGCTTATTCTTGTCCAATTAGGGTTTTTAACCAATCTTGTGCATCCAATAGGTGTGTTTGTGTCATTGTATTAACATTTAGGTCATTGTCGTCCTCCCTAGGCTTATTCTTGTCCAATTAGGGTTTTTAACCAATCTTGTGCATCCAATAGGTGTGTTTGTGTCATTGGATTAACATTTAGGTCATTTTCGTCCTCCCTAGGCTTATTCTTGTCCAATTAGGGTTTTTAACCAATCTTGTGCATCCAATAGGTGTGTTTGTGTCATTGGATTAACATTTAGGTCATTTTCGTCCTCCTTAGGCTTATTCTAGTCCAATAGGGTTTTTAACCAATCTTGTGCATCCAATAGGTGTGTTTGTGTCATTGGATTAACATTTAGGTCACTTTCGTCCTCCCAAGGCTTATTCTTGTCCAATTAATGTTTTTAACCAATCTTGTACATCCAATAAGTTCATTTGTGTCATTGGAGGAACATATAAGTCATTTTCGTCCTCCCTAGGCTTATTCTTGTCCAATAATGGTTTTTAACCAATCTTGTGCATCCAATAGGTGTGTTTGTGTCATTGGATTAACATTTAGGTCATTTTCGTCCTCCCAAGGCTTATTCTTGTCCAGTTAGCGTTTTTAACCAATCTTGTGCATCCAATAGGTGTGTTTTTGTCATTGGATGTACATTTAGGTCATTTTCGTCCTCCCTAAGCTTATTCTTGTCCAATTAGGGTTTTTAACCAATCTTGTGCATCCAATAAGTTCATTTGTGTCATTGGAGGAACATATAGGTCATTTTCGTCCTCCCTAGGCTTATTCTTGTCCAATTAGGGTTTTTAACTAGTCTTGTGCATCCAATAGGTGTGTTTATGTCATTGGATTAACATTTAGGTCATTTTCGTCCTCCCTAGGCTTATTCTTGTCCACTTAGGGTTTTTAACCAATCTTGTGCATCCAATAAGTTCATTTGTGTCAATGGATTAACATTTAGCTCATTTTCGTGCTCCCTAGGCTTATTCTTGTCCAATTAGGGTTTTTAACCAATCTTGTGCATCCAATAAGTTCATTTGTGTCATTGGAGGAACATATAGGTCATTTTCGTCCTCCCTAGGCTTATTCTTGTTCAATTAGGGTTTTTAACCAATCTTGTGCATCCAATAAGTTCATTTGTGTCATTGGAGGAACATATAGGTCATTTTCGTCCTCCCTAGGCTTATTCTTGTCCAATTAGGGTTTTTAACTAATCTTGTGCATCCAATAGGTGTGTTTATGTCATTGGATTAACATTTAGGTCATTTTGGTCCTCCCTAGGCTTATTCTTGTCCAATTAGGGTTTTTAACCAATCTTGTGCATCCAATAAGTTCATTTGTGTCATTGGAGGAACATATAGGTCATTTTCGTCCTCCCTAGGCTTATTCTTGTCCAATTAGGGTTTTTAACCAATCTTGTGCATCCAATAGGTGTGTTTGTGTCATTGGATGTACATTTAGGTCATTTTCGTCCTCCCAAGGCTTATTCTTGTCCAATTAGGGTTTTTAACCATTCTTGTGCATCCAATAAGTTCCTTTGTGTCAATGGAGGAACATATAGGTCATTTGCGTCCTCCCTAGACTAATTCTTGTCCAATTAGGGTTTTTCACCAATCTTGTGCATTCAATAGGTGTGTTGGTTTCATTGGATGTACATATAGGTCATTTTCGTCCTCCCTAGACTTATTCTTGTCCAATTAGGGTTTTTAACCAATCTTGTGCATCCAATAAGTTCATTTGTGTCATTGGAGGAACATATAGGTCATTTTCGTCCTCCCTAGGCTTATTCTTGTCCAATTAGGGTTTTTAACCAATCTTGTGCATCCAATAGGTGTGTTTGTGTCATTGGATTAACATTTAGGTCATTTTCATCCTCCCTAGGCTTATTCTTGTGCAATTAGGGTTTTTATCCAATCTTGTGCATCCAATAGGTGTGTTTGTGTCATTAGATGTACATTTAGGTCATTTTCGTCCTCCCTAGGCTTATTCTTGTCCAATTAGGGTTTTTAACCAATCTTGTGCATCCAATAGGTGTTTTGAGTCATTGGATTAACATTTAGGTCATTTTCGTCCTCCCTAGGCTTATTCTTGTCAAATTAGGGTTTTTAACAAACCTTATGCTTCCAATAAGTTCATTTTTGTCATTGGAGGAACATTTATGTCATTTTCGTCCTCCCTAGGCTTATTCTTGTCCAATTAGGGTTTTTAACCAATCTTGTGCATCCAATAGGTGTGTTTGTGTCATTGGATTAACATTTAGGTCATTTTCGTCCTCCCTAGGCTTATTCTGGTCCAATTAGGGTTTTTAACCAATCTTGTGCATCCAATAGGTGTGTTGGTGTCATTGGATTAACATTTAGGTCATTTTCGTACTACCAAGGCTTATTCTTGTCCACTTAGGGTTTTTAACCAATCTTGTGCATCCAATAAGTTCATTTGTGTCATTGGAGTAACATATAGGTCGTTTTCGTCCTCCCTAGGCTTATTCTTTTCCAATTAGGGTTTTTAACCAATCTTGTGCATCCAATAAGTTCATTTGTGTCATTGGAGGAACATATAGGTCATTTTCGTCCTCCCTAGGCTTATTCTTGTCCAATTAGGGTTTTTAACCAATCTTGTGCATCCAATAGGTGTGTTTGTGTCATTGGATTAACATTTAGGTCATTTTCGTCCTCCCTAGGCTTATTCTGGTCCAATTAGGGTTTTTAACCAATCTTGTGCATCCAATAGGTGTGTTTGTGTCATTGGATTAACATTTAGGTCATTTTCGTCCTCCCTAGGCTTATTCTTGTCCAATAGGGTTTTTAACCAATCTTGTGCATCCAATAGGTGTGTTTGTGTCATTGGATTAACATTTAGGTCACTTTCGTCCTCCCAAGGCTTATTCTTGTCCAATTAATGTTTTTAACCAATCTTGTACATCCAATAAGTTCATTTGTGTCATTGGAGGAACATATAGGTCATTTTCGTCCTCCCTAGGCTTATTCTTGTCCAATAATGGTTTTTAACCAATCTTGTGCATCCAATAGGTGTGTTTGTGTCATTGGATTAACATTTAGGTCATTTTCGTCCTCCCAAGGCTTATTCTTGTCCGGTTAGGGCTTTTAACCAATCTTGTGCATCCAATAGGTGTGTTTTTGTCATTGGATGTACATTTAGGTCATTTTCGTCCTCCCTAAGCTTATTCTTGTCCAATTAGGGTTTTTAACCAATCTTGTGCATCCAATAAGTTCATTTGTGTCATTGGAGGAACATATAGGTCATTTTCGTCCTCCCTAGGCTTATTCTTGTCCAATTAGCGTTTTTAACCAATCTTGTGCATCCAATAGGTGTGTTTGTGTCATTGGATTAACATTTAGGTCATTTTCTTCCTCCCTAGGCTTATTCTTGTGCAATTAGGGTTTTTATCCAATCTTGTGCATCCAATAGGTGTGTTTGTGTCATTAGATGTACATTTAGGTCATTTTCGTCCTCCCTAGGCTTATTCTTGTCCAATTAGGGTTTTTAACCAATCTTGTGCATCCAATAGGTGTTTTGAGTCATTGGATTAACATTTAGGTCATTTTCGTCCTCCCTAGGCTTATTCTTGTCAAATTAGGGTTTTTAACAAACCTTATGCTTCCAATAAGTTCATTTTTGTCATTGGAGGAACATATATGTCATTTTCGTCCTCCCTAGGCTTATTCTTGTCCAATTAGGGTTTTTAACCAATCTTGTGCATCCAATAGGTGTGTTTATGTCATTGGATTAACTTTTAGGTCATTTTCGTCCTCCCTAGGCTTATTCTAATCCAATTAGGGTTTTTAACAAATCTTGTGAATCCAAAAAGTTCATTTGGGTCATTGGATAAACATTTATGTCATTTTCGTCCTCCCTAGGCTTATTCTTGTCCTATTAGGGTTTTTAACCAATCTTGTGCATCCAATAGGTGTGTTTGTGTCATTGGATTAACATTTAGGTCATTTTTGTCCTCCCTAGGCTTATTCTTGTCCAATTAGGGTTTTTAACCAATCTTGTGCATCCAATAGGTGTGTTTGTGTCATTGGATGTACATTTAGTTCATTTTCGTCCTCCCTAGGCTTATTCTTGTCCAATTAGGGTTTTTAACCAATCTTGTGCATCCAATAGGTGTGTTGGTGTCATTGGATTAACATTTAGGTCATTTTCGTACTACCAAGGCTTATTCTTGTCCACTTAGGGTTTTTAACCAATCTTGTGCATCCAATAAGTTCATTTGTGTCATTGGAGTAACATATAGGTCGTTTTCGTCCTCCCTAGGCTTATTCTTTTCCAATTAGGGTTTTTAACCAATCTTGTGCATCCAATAAGTTCATTTGTGTCATTGGAGGAACATATAGGTCATTTTCGTCCTCCCTAGGCTTATTCTTGTCCAATTACGGTTTTTAACCAATCTTGTGCATCCAATAGGTGTGTTTGTGTCATTGGATTAACATTTAGGTCATTTTCGTCCTCCCTAGGCTTATTCTGGTCCAATTAGGGTTTTTAACCAATCTTGTGCATCCAATAGGTGTGTTTGTGTCATTGGATTAACATTTAGGTCAATTTCGTCCCCCCTAGGCTTATTCTTGTCCAATAGGGTTTTTAACCAATCTTGTGCATCCAATAGGTGTGTCTGTGTCATTGGATTAACATTTAGGTCACTTTCGTCCTCCCAAGGCTTATTCTTGTCCAATTAATGTTTTTAACCAATCTTGTACATCCAATAAGTTCATTTGTGTCATTGGAGGAACATATAGGTCATTTTCGTCCTCCCTAGGCTTATTCTTGTCCAATAATGGTTTTTAACCAATCTTGTGCATCCAATAGGTGTGTTTGTGTCATTGGATTAACATTTAGGTCATTTTCGTCCTCCCAAGGCTTATTCTTGTCCGGTTAGGGCTTTTAACCAATCTTGTGCATCCAATAGGTGTGTTTTTGTCATTGGATGTACATTTAGGTCATTTTCGTCCTCCCTAAGCTTATTCTTGTCCAATTAGGGTTTTTAACCAATCTTGTGCATCCAATAAGTTCATTTGTGTCATTGGAGGAACATATAGGTCATTTTCGTCCTCCCTAGGCTTATTCTTGTCCAATAATGGTTTTTAACCAATCTTGTGCATCCAATAGGTGTGTTTGTGTCATTGGATTAACATTTAGGTCATTTTCGTCCTCCCTAGGCTTATTCTTGTGCAATTAGGGTTTTTATCCAATCTTGTGCATCCAATAGGTGTGTTTGTGTCATTAGATGTACATTTAGGTCATTTTCGTCCTCCCTAGGCTTATTCTTGTCCAATTAGGGTTTTTAACCAATCTTGTGCATCCAATAGGTGTTTTGAGTCATTGGATTAACATTTAGGTCATTTTCGTCCTCCCTAGGCTTATTCTTGTCAAATTAGGGTTTTTAACAAACCTTATGCTTCCAATAAGTTCATTTTTGTCATTGGAGGAACATATATGTCATTTTCGTCCTCCCTAGGCTTATTCTTGTCCAATTAGGGTTTTTAACCAATTTTGTGCATCCAATAGGTGTGTTTATGTCATTGGATTAACTTTTAAGTCATTTTCGTCCTCCCTAGGCTTATTCTAATCCAATTAGGGTTTTTAACAAATCTTGTGAATCCAAAAAGTTCATTTGGGTCATTGGATAAACATTTATGTCATTTTCGTCCTCCCTAGGCTTATTCTTGTCCAATTAGGGTTTTTAACCAATCTTGTGCATCCAATAGGTGTGTTTGTGTCATTGGATGTACATTTAGTTCATTTTCGTCCTCCCTAGGCTTATTCTTCTCCAATTAGGGTTTTTAACCAATCTTGTGCATCCAATAGGTGTGTTTGTGTCATTGGATTAACATTTAGGTCATTTTCGTACTACCAAGGCTTATTCTTGTCCACTTAAGGTTTTTAACCAATCTTGTGCATCCAATAAGTTCATTTGTGTCATTGGAGTAACATATAGGTCATTATCGTCCTCCCTAGGCTTATTCTTTTCCAATTAGGGTTTTTAACCAATCTTGTGCATCCAATAAGTTCATTTGTGTCATTGAACGAACATGTAGGTCATTTTCGTCCTCCCTAGGCTTATTCTTGTCCAATTAGGGTTTTTAACCAATCTTGTGCATCCAATAGGTGTGTTTGTGTCATTGGATTACCATTTAGGTCATTTTCGTCCTCCCTAGGCTTATTCTTGTCCAATTAGGGTTTTTAACCAATCTTGTGCATCCAATAGGTGTGTTTGTGTCATTGGATTAACATTTAGGTCATTTTCGTCCTCCCTAGGCTTATTCTTGTCCAATTAGGGTTTTTAACCAATCTTGTGCATCCAATAGGTGTGTTTGTGTCATTGGATAAACATTTATGTCATTTTCGTCCTCCCTAGGCTTATTCTTGTCCAATAAGGGTTTTTAACCAATCTTGTGCATCCAATAGGTGTGTTTGTGTCATTGGATTAATATTTAGGTCATTTTCGTCCTCCCTAGGCTTATTCTTGTCCAATTAGGGTTTTTAACCAATCTTGTGCATCCAATAGGTGTGTTTGTGTCATTGGATGTACATTTAGTTCATTTTCGTCCTCCCTAGGCTTATTCTTGTCCAATTAGGGTTTTTAACCAATCTTGTGCATCCAATTGGTGTGTTTGTGTCATTGGATTAACATTTAGGTCATTTTCGTACTACCAAGGCTTATTCTTGTCCACTTAGGGTTTTTAACCAATCTTGTGCATCCAATAAGTTCATTTGTGTCATTGGAGTAACATATAGGTCATTTTCGTCCTCCCTAGGCTTATTCTTTTCCAATTAGGGTTTTTAACCAATCTTGTGCATCCAATAAGTTCATTTGTGTCATTGGAGGAACATATAGGTCATTTTCGTCCTCCCTAGGCTTATTCTTGTGCAATTAGGGTTTTTAACCAATCTTGTGCATCCAATAGGTGTGTTTGTGTCATTGGATTAACATTTAGGTCATTGTCGTCCTCCCTAGGCTTATTCTTGTCCAATTAGGGTTTTTAACCAATCTTGTGCATCCAATAGGTGTGTTTGTGTCATTGGATTAACATTTAGGTCATTTTCGTCCTCCCTAGGCTTATTCTTGTCCAATTAGGGTTTTTAACCAATCTTGTGCATCCAATAGGTGTGTTTGTGTCATTGGATTAAGATTTAGGTCATTTTCGTCCTCCCTAGGCTTATTCTTGTCCAATTAGGGTTTTTAACCAATCTTGTGCATCCAATAGGTGTGTTTGTGTCATTGGATTAACATTTAGGTCATTTTCGTCCTCCCTAGGCTTATTCTTGTTCAATTAGGGTTTTGAACCAATCTTGTGCATCCAATAAGTTTGTTTGTGTCATTGAATTAATATTTAGGTCATTTTCGTCCTCCCTAGGCATATTCTTGTCCAATTAGGGTTTTTAACCAATCTTGTGCATCCAATAGGTGTGTTTGTGTCATGGGATGATCAATTAGGTCATTTTCGTCCTCCCTAGGCTTATTCTTGTCCAATTAGGGTTTTTAACCAATCTTGTGCATCCAATAAGTTCATTTGTGTCATTGGATTAACATTTAGGTCATTTTCGTCCTGCCTAGGCTTATTCTTGTCCAATTAGGGTTTTTAACCAATCTTGTGCATCCAATAGGTGTGTTTGTGTTATTGGATGAACATTTAGGTCATTTTCTTCCTCCCTAGGCTTATTCTTGTCCAATTAGGGTTTTTCACCAATCTTGTGCATCCAATAAGTTCATTTGTGTCATTGGATTAACATTTAGGTAATTTTCGTCCTCCCTAGGCTTATTCTTGTCCAATTAGGGTTTTTAACCAATCTTGTGCATCCAATAAGTTCATTTGTGTCATTGGATGAACATTTAGGTCATTTTCGTCCTCCCTAGGCTTATTCTTGTCCAATTAGGGTTTATAAGCAATCTTGTGCATCCAATAAGTTCATTTGTGTCATTGGATGAACATTTAGGTCATTTTCGTCCTCCCTAGGCTTATTCTTGTCCAATTAGGGTTTTTAACCAATCTTGTGCATCCAATAGGTGTGTTTGTGTCATTGATTGAACATTTAGGTCATTTTCGTCCTCCCTAGGCTAATTCTTGTCCAATTAGGGTTTTTAACCAATCTTGTGCATCCAATAAGTTCATTTGTGTCATTCGATAAACATTTAGGTCATTTTTGTCCACCCTAGGCTTATTCTTGTCCAATTAGGGTTTTTAACCAATCTTGTGCATCCAATAAGTTCATTTGTGTCATTGGATGAACATTTAGGTCATTTTCGTCCTCCCTAGGCTTATTCTTGTCCAATTAGGGTTTTTAAACAATCTTGTGCATCCAATAGGTGTGTTTGTGTCATTGGATTAACATTTAGGTCATTTTCGTCCTCCCTAGGCTTATTCTTGTCCAATTAGGGTTTTTAACCAATCTTGTGCATCCAATAGGTGTGTTTGAGTCATTGGATTAACATTTAGGTCATTTTCGTCCTCCCTAGGCTTATTCTTGTCAAATTAGGGTTTTTAACACACCTTATGCTTCCAATAAGTTCATTTTTGTCATTGGAGGAACATATATGTCATTTTCGTCCTCCCTAGGCTTATTCTTGTCCAATTAGGGTTTTTAACCAATCTTGTGCATCCAATAGGTGTGTTTATGTCATTGGATTAACATTTAGGTCATTTTCGTCCTCCCTAGGCTTATTCTAATCCAATTAGGGTTTTTAACAAATCTTGTGAATCCAAAAAGTTCATTTGGGTCATTGGATAAACATTTATGTCATTTTCGTCCTCCCTAGGCTTATTCTTGTCCAATTATGGTTTTTAACCAATCTTGTGCATCCAATAGGTGTGTTTGTGTCATTGGATTAACATTTAGGTCATTTTCGTCCTCCCTAGGCTTATTCTTGTCCAATTAGGGTTTTTAACCAATCTTGTGCATCCAATAGGTGTGTTGGTGTCATTGGATTAACATTTAGGTCATTTTCGTACTACCAAGGCTTATTCTTGTCCACTTAGGGTTTTTAACCAATCTTGTGCATCCAATAAGTTCATTTGTGTCATTGGAGTAACATATAGGTCGTTTTCGTCCTCCCTAGGCTTATTCTTTTCCAATTAGGGTTTTTAACCAATCTTGTGCATCCAATAAGTTCATTTGTGTCATTGGAGGAACATATAGGTCATTTTCGTCCTCCCTAGGCTTATTCTTGTCCAATTAGGGTTTTTAACCAATCTTGTGCATCCAATAGGTGTGTTTGTGTCATTGGATTAACATTTAGGTCATTTTCGTCCTCCCTAGGCTTATTCTGGTCCAATTAGGGTTTTTAACCAATCTTGTGCATCCAATAGGTGTGTTTGTGTCATTGGATTAACATTTAGGTCATTTTCGTCCTCCCTAGGCTTATTCTTGTCCAATAGGGTTTTTAACCAATCTTGTGCATCCAATAGGTGTGTTTGTGTCATTGGATTAACATTTAGGTCACTTTCGTCCTCCCAAGGCTTATTCTTGTCCAATTAATGTTTTTAACCAATCTTGTACATCCAATAAGTTCATTTGTGTCATTGGAGGAACATATAGGTCATTTTCGTCCTCCCTAGGCTTATTCTTGTCCAATAATGGTTTTTAACCAATCTTGTGCATCCAATAGGTGTGTTTGTGTCATTGGATTAACATTTAGGTCATTTTCGTCCTCCCAAGGCTTATTCTTGTCCAGTTAGGGCTTTTAACCAATCTTGTGCATCCAATAGGTGTGTTTTTGTCATTGGATGTACATTTACGTCATTTTCGTCCTCCCTAAGCTTATTCTTGTCCAATTAGGGTTTTTAACCAATCTTGTGCATCCAATAAGTTCATTTGTGTCATTGGAGGAACATATAGGTCATTTTCGTCCTCCCTAGGCTTATTCTTGTCCAATTAGGGTTTTTAACCAATCTTGTGCATCCAATAGGTGTGTTTGTGTCATTGGATTAACATTTAGGTCATTTTCGTCCTCCCTAGGCTTATTCTTGTTCAATTAGGGTTTTTAACCAATCTTGTGCATCCAATAAGTTCATTTGTGTCAATGGATTAACATTTAGCTCATTTTCGTGCTCCCTAGGCTTATTCTTGTCCAATTAGGGTTTTTAACCAATCTTGTGCATCCAATAGGTGTGTTTGTGTCATTGGATTAACATTTAGGTCATTTTCGTCCTCCCTAGGCTTATTCTTGTCCAATTAGGGTTTTTAACCAATCTTGTGCATCCAATAGGTGTGTTTGTGTCATTGGATAAACATTTATGTCATTTTCGTCCTCCCTAGGCTTATTCTTGTCCAATTAGGGTTTTTAAACAATCTTGTGCATCCAATAGGTGTGTTTGTGTCATTGGATTAACATTTAGGTCATTTTCGTCCTCCCTAGGCTTATTCTTGTCCAATTAGGGTTTTTAACCAATCTTGTGCATTCAATAGGTGTGTTTGTGTCATTGGATGTACATTTAGTTCATTTTCGTCCTCCCTAGGCTTATTCTTGTCCAATTAGGGTTTTTAACCAATCTTGTGCATCCAATAGGTGTGTTTGTGTCATTGGATTAACATTTAGGTCATTTTCGTACTACAAAGGCTTATTCTTGTCCACTTAGGGTTTTTAACCAATCTTGTGCATCCAATAAGTTCATTTGTGTAATTGGAGTAACATATAGGTCATTTTCGTCCTCCCTAGGCTTATTCTTTTCCAATTAGGGTTTTTAACCAATCTTGTGCATCCAATAAGTTCATTTGTGTCATTGGAGGAACATATAGGTCATTTTCGTCCTCCCTAGGCTTATTCTTGTGCAATTATGGTTTTTAACCAATCTTTTGCATCCAATAGGTGTGTTTGTGTCATTGGATTAACATTTAGGTCATTGTCGTCCTCCCTAGGCTTATTCTTGTCCAATTAGGGTTTTTAACCAATCTTGTGCATCCAATAGGTGTGTTTGTGTCATTGGATTAACATTTAGGTCATTTTCGTCCTCCCTAGGCTTATTCTTGTCCAATTAGGGTTTTTAACCAATCTTGTGCATCCAATAGGTGTGTTTGTGTCATTGGATTAACATTTAGGTCATTTTCGTCCTCCCTAGGCTTATTCTTGTCCAATTAGGGTTTTTAACCAATCTTGTGCATCCAATAGGTGTGTTTATGTCATTGGATTAACTTTTAGGTCATTTTCGTCCTCCCTAGGCTTATTCTAATCCAATTAGGGTTTTTAACAAATCTTGTGAATCCAAAAAGTTCATTTGGGTCATTGGATAAACATTTATGTCATTTTCGTCCTCCCTAGGCTTATTCTTGTCCAATTAGGGTTTTTAACCAATCTTGTGCATCCAATAGGTGTGTTTGTGTCATTGGATTAACATTTAGGTCATTTTCGTCCTCCCTAGGCTTATTCTTGTCCAATTAGGGTTTTTAACCAATCTTGTGCATCCAATAGGTGTGTTTGTGTCATTGGATTAACATTTAGGTCATTTTCGTCCTCCCTAGGCTTATTCTTGTCCAATTAGGGTTTTTAACCAATCTTGTGCATCCAATAGGTGTGTTTGTGTCATTGGATTAACATTTAGGTCATTTTCATCCTCCCAAGGCTGATTCTTGTCCAATTAATGTTTTTAACCAATCTTGTGCATCCAATAAGTTCATTTGTGTAATTGGAGGAACATATAGGTCATTTTCGTCCTCCCTAGGCTTATTCTTGTCCAATAATGGTTTTTAACCAATCTTGTGCATCCAATAGGTGTGTTTGTGTCATTGGATTAACGTTTAGGTCATTTTCGTCCTCCCAACGCTTATTCTTGCCCAGTTAGGGTTTTTAACCAATCTTGTGCATCCAATAAGTTCATTTGTGTCATTGGAGGAACATATAGGTCATTTTCGTCCTCCGTATGCTTATTCTTGTCCAATTAGGGTTTTTAACCAATCTTGTGCATCCAATAGGTGTGTTTGTGTCATTGGATTAACATTTAGGTCATTTTCGTCCTTCCTAGGCTTATTCTTGTGTAATTAGGGTTTTTAACCAATCTTGTGCATCCAATAGGTGTGTTTGTGTCATTAGATGTACATTTAGGTCATTTTCGTCCTCCCTAGGCTTATTCTTGTCCAATTAGGGTTTTTAACCAATCTTGTGCATCCAATAGGTGTGTTTGAGTCATTGGATTAACATTTAGGTCATTTTCGTCCTCCCTAGGCTTATTCTTGTCCAATGAGGGTTTTTAACAAACCTTGTGTTTCCAATAAGTTCATTTTTGTCATTGGAGGAACATATAGGTCATTTTCGTCCTCCCTAGGCTTATTCTTGTCCAATTAGGGTTTTTAACAAATCTGGTGCATCCAATAGGTGTGTTTATGTCATTGGATTAACATTTAGGTCATTTTGGTCCTCCCTAGGCTTATTCTTGTCCAATTAGGGTTTTTAAACAATCTTGTGCATCCAATAGGTGTGTTTGTGTCATTGGATGTACATTTAGGTCATTTTCGTCCTCCCTAGGCTTATTCTTGTCCAATTAGGGTTTTTAACCAATCTTGTGCATCCAATAGGTGTGTTTGTGTCATTGGAAAAACATTTAGGTCATTTTCGTCCTCCCTAGTCTTATTCTTGTCCAATTAGGGTTTTTAACCAATCTTGTGCATCCAATAAGTTCATTTGTGTCATTAGACGAACATTTAGGTCATTTTCGTCCTCCCTAGGCTTATTCTTGTCCAATTAGGGTTTTTAACCAATCTTGTGCATCCAATAAGTTCATTTGTGTCATTGGATGAACATTTAGGTCATTTTCGTCCTCCCTAGTCTTATTCTTGTCCAATTAGGGTTTTCATACAATCTTGTGCATCCAATAGGTGTGTTTGTGTCATTGGACGAACATTTAGGTCATTTTCGTCCTCCCTAGGCTTATTCTTGTCCAATTAGGGTTTTTAACCAATCTTGTGCATCCAATAAGTTCATTTGTGTCATTGGAGGAACATATAGGTCATTTTCGTCCTCCCTAGGCTTATTCTTGTCTAATTAGGGTTTTTAACCAATCTTGTGCATCCAATAGGTGTGTTTGTGTCATTGGATTAACATTTAGGTCATTTACGTCCTCCCTAGGCTTATTCTTGTCCAATTAGGGTTTTTAACCAATCTTGTGCATCCAATAGGTGTGTTTGTGTCATTGGATTAACATTTAGGTCATTTTCGTCCTCCCTAGGCTTATTCTTGTCCAATTAGGGTTTTTAACCAATCTTGTGTATCCAATAGGTGTGTTTGTGTCATTGGATTAACATTTAGGTCATTTTCGTCCTCCCAAGGCTTATTCTTGTCCAATTAGGGTTTTTAACCAATCTTGTGCATCCAATAGGTGTGTTTGTGTCATTGGATTAACATTTAGGTCATTTTCGTCCTCCCTAGGCTTATTCTTTTCCAATTAGGGTTTTTAACCAATCTTGTGCATCCAATAAGTTCATTTGTGTCATTGGAGGAACATATAGGTCATTTTCGTCCTCCCTAGGCTTATTCTTGTCCAATTAGGGTTTTTAACCAATCTTGTGCATCCAATAGGTGTGTTTGTGTCATTGGATTAACATTTAGGTCATTTTCGTCCTCCCTAGGCTTATTCTGGTCCAATTAGGGTTTTTAACCAATCTTGTGCATCCAATAGGTGTGTTTGTGTCATTGGATTAACATTTAGGTCATTTTCGTCCTCCCTAGGCTTATTCTTGTCCAATAGGGTTTTTAACCAATCTTGTGCATCCAATAGGTGTGTTTGTGTCATTGGATTAACATTTAGGTCACTTTCGTCCTCCCAAGGCTTATTCTTGTCCAATTAATGTTTTTAACCAATCTTGTACATCCAATAAGTTCATTTGTGTCATTGGAGGAACATATAGGTCATTTTCGTCCTCCCTAGGCTTATTCTTGTCCAATTAGGGTTTTTAACCAATCTTGTGCATCCAATAGGTGTGTTTGTGTCATTGGATTAACATTTAGGTCATTTTCGTCCTCCCAAGGCTTATTCTTGTCCAATTAGGATTTTTAACCAATAGGTGTGTTTATGTCATTGGATTAACATTTAGGTCATTTTCGTCCTCCCTAGGCTTATTCTTGTCCAATTAGGATTTTTAACCAATCTTGTGCATCCAATAAGTTCATTTGTGTTATTGAATAAAAATTAAGGTCATTTTCGTCCTCCCTAGGCTTATCCTTGTCCAATTAGGGTTTTTAACCAATCTTGTGCCTCCGATAGGTGTGTTTGTGTCATTGGATGTACATTTAGGTCATTTTCGTCCTCCCTAGGCTTATTCTTGTCCAATTAGGGTTTTTAACCAATCTTGTGCATCCAATAGGTGTGTTTGTGTCATTGGATTAACATTTAGGTCATTTTCGTCCTCCCTAGGCTTATTCTTGTCCAATTAGGGTTTTTAACCAATCTTGTGCATCCAATAGGTGTGTTTGAGTCATTGGATTAACATTTAGGTCATTTTCGTCCTCCCTAGGCTTATTCTTGTCAAATTAGGGTTTTTAACACACCTTATGCTTCCAATAAGTTCATTTTTGTCATTGGAGGAACATATATGTCATTTTCGTCCTCCCTAGGCTTATTCTTGTCCAATTAGGGTTTTTAACCAATCTTGTGCATCCAATAGGTGTGTTTATGTCATTGGATTAACATTTAGGTCATTTTCGTCCTCCCTAGGCTTATTCTAATCCAATTAGGATTTTTAACAAATCTTGTGAATCCAAAAAGTTCATTTGGGTCATTGGATAAACATTTATGTCATTTTCGTCCTCCCTAGGCTTATTCTTGTCCAATTATGGTTTTTAACCAATCTTGTGCATCCAATAGGTGTGTTTGTGTCATTGGATTAACATTTAGGTCATTTTCGTCCTCCCTAGGCTTATTCTTGTCCAATTAGGGTTTTTAACCAATCTTGTGCATCCAATAGGTGTGTTTGTGTCATTGGATGTACATTTAGTTCATTTTGGTCCTCCCTAGGCTTATTCTTGTCCAATTAGGGTTTTTAACCAATCTTGTGCATCCAATAGGTGTGTTTGTGTCATTGGATTAACATTTAGGTCATTTTCGTACTACCAAGGCTTATTCTTGTCCACTTAGGGTTTTTAACCAATCTTGTGCATCCAATAAGTTCATTTGTGTCATTGGAGTAACATATAGGTCATTTTCGTCCTCCCTAGGCTTATTCTTTTCCAATTAGGGTTTTTAACCAATCTTGTGCATCCAATAAGTTCATTTGTGTCATTGGAGGAACATATAGGTCATTTTCGTCCTCCCTAGGCTTATTCTTGTGCAATTAGGGTTTTTAACCAATCTTGTGCATCCAATAGGTGTGTTTGTGTCATTGGATTAACATTTAGGTCATTGTCGTCCTCCCTAGGCTTATTCTTGTCCAATTAGGGTTTTTAACCAATCTTGTGCATCCAATAGGTGTGTTTGTGTCATTGGATTAACATTTAGGTCATTTTCGTCCTCCCTAGGCTTATTCTTGTCCAATTAGGGTTTTTAACCAATCTTGTGCATCCAATAGGTGTGTTTGTGTCATTGGATTAAGATTTAGGTCATTTTCGTCCTCCCTAGGCTTATTCTTGTCCAATTAGGGTTTTTAACCAATCTTGTGCATCCAATAGGTGTGTTTGTGTCATTGGATTAACATTTAGGTCATTTTCGTCATCCCTAGGCTTATTCTTGTCCAATTAGGGTTTTTAACCAATCTTGTGCATCCAATAGGAGTGTTTATGTCATTGGATTAACTTTTAGGTCATTTTCGTCCTCCCTAGGCTTATTCTAATCCAATTAGGGTTTTTAACAAATCTTGTGAATCCAAAAAGTTCATTTGGGTCATTGGATAAACATTTATGTCATTTTCGTCCTCCCTAGGCTTATTCTTGTCCAATTAGGGTTTTTAACCAATCTTGTGCATCCAATAGATGTGTTTGTGTCATTGGATTAATATTTAAGTCATTTTCGTCCTCCCTAGGCTTATTCTTGTCCAATTAGGGTTTTTAACCAATCTTGTGCATCCAATAGGTGTGTTTGTGTCATTGGATGTACATTTAGTTCATTTTCGTCCTCCCTAGGCTTATTCTTGTCCAATTAGGATTTTTAACCAATCTTGTGCATCCAATAGATGTGTTTGTGTCATTGGATTAACATTTAGGTCATTTTCGTACTACCAAGGCTTATTCTTGTCCACTTAGGGTTTTTAACCAATCTTGTGCATCCAATAAGTTCATTTGTGTCATTGGAGTAACATATAGGTCATTATCGTCCTCCCTAGGCTTATTCTTTTCCAATTAGGGTTTTTAACCAATCTTGTGCATCCAATAAGTTCATTTGTGTCATTGGAGGAACATATAGGTCATTTTCGTCCTCCCTAGGCTTATTCTTGTCCAATTAGGGTTTTTAACCAATCTTGTGCATCCAATAGGTGTGTTTGTGTCATTGGATTAACATTTAGGTCATTTTCGTCCTCCCTAGGCTTATTCTGGTCCAATTAGGGTTTTTAACCAATCTTGTGCATCCAATAGGTGTGTTTGTGTCATTGGATTAACATTTAGGTCATTTTCGTCCTCCCTAGGCTTATTCTTGTCCAATAGGGTTTTTAACCAATCTTGTGCATCCAATAGGTGTGTTTGTGTCATTGGATTAACATTTAGGTCACTTTCGTCCTCCCAAGGCTTATTCTTGTCCAATTAATGTTTTTAACCAATCTTGTACATCCAATAAGTTCATTTGTGTCATTGGAGGAACATATAGGTCATTTTCGTCCTCCCTAGGCTTATTCTTGTCCAATAATGGTTTTTAACCAATCTTGTGCATCCAATAGGTGTGTTTGTATCATTGGATTAACATTTAGGTCATTTTCGTCCTCCCAAGGCTTATTGTTGTCCAGTTAGGGTTTTTAACCAATCTTGTGCATCCAATAGGTGTGTTTTTGTCATTGGATGTACATTTAGGTCATTTTCGTCCTCCCTAAGCTTATTCTTGTCCAATTAGGGTTTTTAACCAATCTTGTGCATCCAATAAGTTCATTTGTGTCATTGGATAAACATTTAGGTCATTTTCGTCCTCCCTAGGCTTATTCTTGTCCAATTAGGGTTTTTAACCAATCTTGTGCATCCAATAGGTGTGTTTGTGTCATTGGATGTACATTTAGTTCATTTTCGTCCTCCCTAGGCTTATTCTTGTCCAATTAGGGTTTTTAAGCAATCTTGTGCATCCAATAAGTTCATTTGTGTCATTGGATGAACATTTAGGTCATTTTCGTCCACCTAAGGCTTATTCTTGTTCAATTAGGGTTTCTAACCAATCTTGTGCATCCAATAGGTGTGTTTGTGTCATTGGATGAACATTTAGGTCATTTTCGTCCTCCCCAGGCTTATTCTTGTCAAATTAGGGTTTTTAACAAACCTTATGCTTCCAATAAGTTCATTTATGTGATTGGATGAACATTTAGGTCATTTTCGTCCTCCCTAGGCTTATTCTTGTCCAATTAGGGTTTTTAACCAATCTTGTGCATCCAATAGGTGTGTTTGTGTCATTGGATGAACATTTAGGTCATTTTCGTTCCCCCTAGGCTTATTCTTGTCCAATTAGGGTTTTTAACCAATCTTGTGCATCCAATAAGTTCATTTGTGTCATTGGATGAACATTTAGGTCATTTGCGTCCACCCTAGGCTTATTCTTGTCCAATTAGGGTTTTTAACCAATCTTGTGCATCCAATAAGTGCATTTGTGTCATTGGATGAACATTTAGGTCATTTTCGTCTTCCCAAGGATTATTCTTGTTCAATTAGGGTTTCTAACCAATCTTGTTCATCCAATAGGTCTGTTTGTGTCATTCGATGAACATTTAGGTCATTTTCGTCCTCCCTAGTCTTATTCTTGTCCAATTAGGGTTTTAAGCAATCTTGTGCATCCAATAAGTTCATTTGTGTCATTGGATGAACATTTAGGTTATTTTCGTCCTCCCTAGGCTTAGTTTTGTGCAATTAGGGTTTTTAACCAATCTGGTGCATCCAATAGGTGTGTTTGTGTCATTAGATGAACATTTAGGTCATTTTCATCCTCCCTAGGCTTATTGTTGTCCAATTAGGGTTTTTAACCAATCTTTTGCATCCAATAGGTGTGTTTGTGTCATTGGATGAACATTTAGGTCATTTTCGTCCTCCCTAGTCTTATTCTTGTCCAATTAGGGTTTTAAGCAATCTTGTGCATCCAATAAGTTCATTTGTGTCATTGGATTAAGAATTAAGTCATTTTCATCCTCCCTAGGCTTATTCTTGTTCAATTAGGGTTTCTAACCAATCTTGTGCATCCAATAGGTGTGTTTGTGTCATTGGATGAACATTTAGGTCATTTTCGTCCTCCCTAGTCTTATTCTTGTCCAATTAGGGTTTTAAGCAATCTTGTGCATCCAATAAGTTCATTTGTGTCATTGGATGAACATTTAGGTCATTTTCGTCCTCCCTAGGCTTATTCTTGTCCAATTAGGGTTTTTAAGCAATCTTGTGCATCTTATAAGTTCATTTGTGTCATTGGATTAAGATTTAAGTCATTTTCGTCCTCCCTAGGCATATTCTTGTCCAATTAGGGTTTTTAACCAATCTTGTGCATCCAATAGGTGTGTTTGTGTCATTGGATGAACATTTAGGTCATTTTCGTCCTCCCTAGGCTTATTCTTGTCCAATTAGGGTTTTTAACCAAACTTGTGCATCCAATAGGTGTGTTTGTGTCATTGGATTAACATTTAGGTCATTTTCGTCCTCCCTAGGCTTATTCTTGTCCAATTAGGGTTTTTAACCAATCTTGTGCATCCAATAGGTGTGTTTGTGTCATTGGATTAACATTTAGGTCATTTTCGTCCTCCCAAGGCTTATTCTTGTCCAATTAGGGTTTTTAACCAATCTTGTGCATCCAATAGGTGTGTTTGTATCATTGGATTAACATTTAGGTCATTTTCGTCCTCCCAAGGCTTATTCTTGTCCAATTAGGGTTTTTAACCAATCTTGTGCATCCAATAGGTGTGTTTGTGTCATTGGATGTACATTTAGGTCATTTTCGTCCTCCCTAGGCTTATTCTTGTCCAATTAGGGTTTTTAACCAAACTTGTACATCCAATAAGTTCATTTGTGTCATTGGAGAAACATATAGGTCATTTTCTTTCTTCCTAGGCTTATTCTTGTCCAATTAGGGTTTTTAACCAATCTTGTGCATCCAATAGGTGTGTTTGTGTCATTGGATTAACATTTAGGTCATTTTCGTCCTCCCTAGGCTTATTCTTGTCCAATTAGGGTTTTTAACCAATCTTGTGCATCCAATAAGTTCATTTGTGTCATTGGATAAACATTTAGGTCATTTTCGTCCACCCTAGGCTTATTCTTGTCCAAATAGGGTTTTTAACCAATCTTAGGCATCCAATAAGTTCATTTGTTTCATTGGATGAATATTTAGGTCATTTTCATCCTCCCAAGGTTTATTCTTGTCCAATTAGGGTTTTTAACCAATCTTGTGCATCCAATAGGTGTGTTTGTGTCATTGGATGAACATTTAGGTCATTTTCGTCCTCCCTAGGCTTATTCTTGTCTAATTAGGGTTTTTAAGCAATCTTGTGCATCCAATAAATTCATTTGTGTTATTGGATGAACATTTAGGTCATTTTTGTCCTCCCAAGGCTTATTCTTGTCCAATTAGGGTTTTTAACCAATCTTGTGCATCCAATAGGTGTGTTTGTGTCATTGGATGAACATTTAGGTCATTTTCGTCCTCCCTAGGCTTATTCTTGTCCAATTAGGGTTTTTAACCAATCTTGTGCATCCAATAAGTTCAGTTGTGTCATTGGAGGAACATATAGGTCATTTTCGTCCTCCCTAGGCTTATTCTTGTCCAATTAGGGTTTTTAACCAATCTTGTGCATCCAATAAGTTCATTTGTGTCATTGGATTAACATTTAGGTCATTTCGTCCTCCCTAGGCTTATTCTTGTCCTATTAGGGTTTTTAACAAACCTTTTGCTTCCAATAGGTGTGTTTGTGTCATTGGATTAACATTTAGGTCATTTTCGTCCTCCCTAGGCTTATTCTTGTCCAATTAGGGTTTTTAACCAATCTTGTGCATCCAATAGGTGTGTTTGAGTCATTGGATTAACATTTAGGTCATTTTCGTCCTCCCTAGGTTTATTCTTGTCCAATTAGGGTTTTTAACAAACCTTGTGCATCCAATAAGTTCATTTTTGTCATTGGAGGAACATATAGGTCAATTTCGTCCTCCCTAGGCTTATTCTTGTCCAATTAGGGTTTTTAACCAATCTTGTGCATCCAATAGGTGTGTTTATGTCGTTGGATTAACATTTAGGTCATTTTCGTCCTCCCTAGGCTTATTCTTATACAATTAGGGTTTTTAATAAATCTTGTGCATCCAATAAGTTCATTTGTGTCATTGGATAAACATTTAGCTCATTTTCGTCCTCCATAGGCTTATTCTTGTCCAATTAGGGTTTTTAACCAATCTTGTGCGTCCAATAGGTGTGTTTGTGTCATTGGATTAACATTTAGGTCATTTTCGTCCTCCCTAGGCTTATTCTTGTCCAATTAATGTTTTTAACCAATCTTGTGCATCCAATAGGTGTGTTTGTGTCATTGGATGTACATTTAGGTCATTTTCGTCCTCCCTAGGCTTATTCTTGTCCAATTAGGGTTTTTAACCAATCTTGTGCATCCAATAGGTGTGTTTGTGTCATTGGAGGAACATATAGGTCATTTTTGTTCTCCCTAGGCTTATTCTTGTCCAATTAGGGTTTTTAACCAATCTTGTGCATCCAATAAGTTCATTTGTGTCATTAGATGTACATTTAGGTCATTTTCGTCCTCCCTAGGCTTATTCTTGTCCAATTAGGGTTTTTAACCAATCTTGTGCATCCAATAGGTGTGTTTGTGTCATTGGATGTACATTTAGGTCATTTTCGTCCTCCCTAGGCTTATTCTTGTCCAATTAGGGTTTTTAACCAATCTTGTGCATCCAATAGGTGTGTTTGTGTCATTGGATGATCAATTAGGTCATTTTCGTCCTCCCTAGGCTTATTCTTGTCCAATTAGGGTTTTTAACCAATCTTGTGCATCCAATAAGTTCATTTGTGTCATTGGATGATCAATTAGGTCATTTTCGTCCTCCCTATGCATATTCTTGTCCAACTAGGGTTTTAAACCAATCTAGTGCATCCAATAGGTGTGTTTGTGTCATTGGATGATCAATTAGGTCATTTTCGTCCTCCCTAGGCTTATTCTTGTCCAATTAGGGTTTTTAACCAATCTTGTGCATCCAATAGGTGTGTTTGTGTCATTGGATGATCAATTAGGTCATTTTCGTCCTCCCTAGGCATATTCTTGTCCAACTAGGGTTTTTAACCAATCTTGTGCATCCAATAAGTTCATTTGTGTCATTGGATGATCAATTAGGTCATTTTCATCCTCCCTAGCCATATTCTTGTCCAACAATGGTTTTTAACCAATCTTGTGCATCCAATAGGTGTGTTTGTGTCATTGGATGATCAATTAGGTCATTTTCGTCCTCCCTAGGCTTATTCTTGTCCAATTAGGGTTTTTAACCAATCTTGTGCATCCAATAGGTGTGTTTGTGTCATTGGATGATCAATTAGGTCATTTTCGTCCTCCCTAGGCTTATTCTTGTCCAATTAGGGTTTTTAACCAATCTTGTGCATCCAATAGGTGTGTTTGTGTCATTGGATGATCAATTAGGTCATTTTCGTCCTCCCATGACTTATTCTTGTCAAATTAGGGTTTTTAACCAATCTTGTGCATCCAATAACTTTGTTTGTGTCATTGAATTAATATTTAGGTCATTTTCGTCCTCCCTAGGCATATTTTTGTCCAATTAGGGTTTTTAACCAATCTTGTGCATCCAATAGGTGTGTTTGTGTCATTGGATGATCAATTAGGTCATTTTCGTCCTCCCTAGGCTTATTCTTGTCCAATTAGGGTTTTTAACCAATTTTGTGCATCCGATTAGTTTGTTTGTGTCATTAAATTAATATGTAGGTTATTTTCTTCCTCCCTAGGCATATTCTTGTCCAATTAGGGTTTTTAACCAATTTTATGCATCCAATAGGTGTGTTTGTGTCATTGGATGATCAATTAGGTCATTTTCGTCCTCCCTAGGCTTATTCTTGTCCAATTAGGGTTTTTAACCAATCTTGTGCATCCAATAGGTGTGTTTGTGTCATTGGATGATCAATTAGGTCATTTTCGTCCTCCTTAGGCATATTCTTGTCCAATTAGGGTTTTTAACCAATCTTGTGCATCCAATAAGTTGAGTTGTGTCATTGGATTAACATTTAGGTCATTTTCGTCCTCCCTAGGCTTATTCTTGTCCAATTAGGGTTTTTAACCAATCTTGTGCATCCAATAAGTTGAGTTGTGTCATTGAATTAATATTATGTCATTTTCGTCCTCCCTAGGCATATTCTTGTCCAATTAGGGTTTTTAACCAATCTTGTGCATCCAATAGGTGTGTTTGTGTCATTGGATTAACATTTAGGTCATTTTCGTCCTCCCTAGGCTTATTCTTGTCCAATTAGGGTTTTTAACCAATCTTGTGCATCCAATAGGTGTGTTTGTGTCATTGGATGATCAATTAGGTCATTTTCGTCCTCCCTAGGCATATTCTTGTCCAATTAGGGTTTTTAACACATCTTGTGCATCCAATAGGTGTGTTTGTGTCATTGGATGATCAATTAGGTCATTTTCGTCCTCCCTAGGCTTATTCTTGTCCAAATAGGGTTTTTAACCAATCTTGTGCATCCAATAGGTGTGTTTGTGTCATTGGATTAACATTTAGGTCATTTTCGTCCTCCCTAGGCTTATTCTTGTCCAATTAGGGTTTTTAACCAATCTTGTGCATCCAATAGGTGTGTTTGTGTCATTGGATTAACATTTAGGTCATTTTCGTCCTCCCTAGGCTTATTCTTGTCCAATTAGGGTTTTTAAACAATCTTGTGCATCCAATAGGTGTGTTTGTGTCATTGGATGAACATTTAGGTCATTTTCGTCCTCCCTAGTCTTATTCTTGTCCAATTAGGGTTTTAAGCAATCTTGTGCATCCAATAAGTTCATTTGTGTCATTGGATGAACATTTAGGTCATTTTCGTCCTCCCTAGGCTTATTCTTATCCAATTAGGGTTTTTAAGCAATCTTGTGCATCCAATAAGTTCATTTGTGTCATTGGATGAACATTTAGGTCATTTTTGTCCTCCCTAGGCTTAGTTTTGTGCAATTAGGGTTTTTAACCAATCTTGTGCATCCAATAGGTGTGTTTATGTCATTAGATGAACATTTAGGTCATTTTCATCCTCCCTAGGGTTATTGTTGTCCAATTAGGGTTTTTAACCAATGTTGTGCATCCAACAGGTGTGTTTGTGTCATTGGATGAACATTTAGGTCATTTTCGTCCACCCTAGGCTTATTCTTGTCCAATTACGGTTTTTAACCAATCTTGTACATCCAATAAGTTCATTTGTGTCATTGGATGAACATTTAGGTCATTTTCGTCCTCCCTAGGCTTATTCTTATCCAATTAGGGTTTTTAAGCAATCTTGTGCATCCAATAAGTTCATTTGTGTCATTGGATGAACATTTAGGTCATTTTCGTTCTCCCTAGGCTTATTCTTGTTCAATTAGGGCTTCTAACCAATCTTGTGCATCCAATAGGTGTGTTTGTGTCATTGGATGAACATTTAGGTCATTTTCGTCCTCCCTAGTCTTATTCTTGTCCAATTAGGGTTTTAAGCAATCTTGTGCATCCAATAAGTTCATTTGTGTCATTGGATGAACATTTAGGTTATTTTCGTCCTCCCTAGGCTTAGTTTTGTGCAATTAGGGTTTTTAACCAATCTTGTGCATCCAATAGGTGTGTTTGTGTCATTAGATGAACATTTAGGTCATTTCCGTCCTCCCTAGTCTTATTCTTGTCCAATTAGGGTTTTAAGCAATCTTGTGCGTCCAATAAGTTCATTTGTGTCATTGGATTAAGATTTAAGTCATTTTCGTCCTCCCTAGGCTTATTCTTGTTCAATTAGGGTTTCTAACCAATCTTGTGCATCCAATAGGTGTGTTTGTGTCATTGGATGAACATTTAGGTCATTTTCGTCCTCCCAAGTCTTATTCTTGTCCAATTATGGTTTTAAGCAATCTTGTGCATCCAATAAGTTCATTTGTGTCATTGGATGAACATTTAGGTCATTTTCGTCCTCCCTAGGCTTATTCTTGTTCAATTAGGGTTTCTAACCAATCTTGTGCATCCAATAGGTGTGTTTGTGTCATTGGATGAACATTTAGGTCATTTTCGTCCTCCCCAGGCTTATTCTTGTCAAATTAGGGTTTTTAACAAACCTTATGCTTCCAATAAGTTCATTTTTGTGATTGGATGAACATTTAGGTCATTTTCGTCCTCCCTAGGCTTATTCTTGTCCAATTAGGGTTTTTAACCAATCTTGTGCATCCAATAGGTGTGTTTGTGACATTGGATGAACATTTAGGTCATTTTCGTTCTCCCTAGGCTTATTCTTGTCCAATTAGGGTTTTTATCCAATCTTGTGCATCCAATAAGTTCATTTGTGTCATTGGATGAACATTTAGGTCATTTTCGTCCACCCTAGGCTTATTTTTGTCCAATTAGGGTTTTTAACCAATCTTGTGCATCCAATAAGTTCATTTGTGTCATTGGATGAACATTTAGGTCATTTTCGTCCACCTAAGGCTTATTCTTGTTCAATTAGGGTTAGTAACCAATCTTGTGCATCCAATAGGTGTGTTTGTGTCATTGGATGAACATTTAGGTCATTTTCGTCCTTCCTAGTCTTATTCTTGTCCAATTAGGTTTTTAAGCAATCTTGTGCATCCAATAAGTTCATTTGTGTCATTGGATGAACATTTAGGTCATTTTCGTCCTCCCTAGGCTTATTCTTGTTCAATTAGGGTTTCTAACCAATCTTGTGCATCCAATAGGTGTGTTTGTGTCATTGGATGAACATTTAGGTCATTTTCGTCCTCCCTAGTCTTATTCTTGTCCAATTAGGGTTTTAAGCAATCTTGTGCATCCAATAAGTTCATTTGTGTCATTGGATGAACATTTAGGTCATTTTTCGTCCTCCCTAGGCATATTCTTGTCCAATTAGGGTTTTTAACCAATCTTGTGCATCCAATAAGTTCATTTGTGTCATTGGATAAACATTTAGGTCATTTTCGTCCACCCTAGGCTTATTCTTGTCCAATTAGGGTTTTTAACCAATCTTGTGCATCCAATAAGTTCATTTGTGTCATTGGATGAACATTTATGTCATTTTCGTCCTCCCTAGGCTTATTCTTGTCCAATTAGGGTTTTTAAGCAATCTTGTGCATCCAATAAGTTCATTTGTGTCATTGGATGAACATTTAGGTCATTTTCGTCCTCCCTAGGCTTATTCTTGTTCAATTAGGGTTTCTAACCAATCTTGTGCATCCAATAGGTGTGTTTGTGTCATTGGATGAACATTTAGGTCATTTTTGTCCTCCCTAGTCTTATTCTTGTCCAATTAGGGTTTTAAGCAATCTTGTGCATCCAATAAGTTCATTTGTGTCATTGGATGAACATTTAGGTTATTTTCGTCCTCACTAGGCTTTGTTTTGTGCAATTAGGGTTTTTAACCAATCTTGTGCATCCAATAGGTGTGTTTGTGTCATTAGATGAACATTTAGGTCATTTTCATCCTCCCTAGGCTTATTGTTGTCCAATTAGGGTTTTTAACCAATCTTGTGCATCCAATAGGCGTGTTTGTGTCATTGGATGAACATTTAGGTCATTTTCGTCCTCCCTAGTCTTATTCTTGTCCAATTAGGGTTTTAAGCCAATCTTGTGCATCCAATAGGTGTGTTTGTGTCATTCGATGAACATTTAGGTCATTTTCGTCCTCCCAAGGCTTATTCTTATCCAATTAGGGTTTTAAGCAATCTTGTGCATCCAAAAAGTTCATTTGTGTCATTGGATGAACATTTAGGTCATTTTCGTTCTCCCTAGGCTTATTCTTGTTCAATTAGGGTTTCTAACCTATCTTGTGCATCATATAGGTGTGTTTGTGTCATTGGATGAACATTTAGGTCATTTTCGTCCTCCCTAGGCTTATTCTTGTCCAATTAGGGTTTTAAGAAATCTTGTGCATCCAATAAGTTCATTTGTGTCATTGCATGAACATTTAGGTCATTTTCGTCCTCCCAAGGCTTATTCTTGTCCAATTAGGGTTTTAAGCAATCTTGAGCATCCAATAAGTTCATTTGTGTCATTGGAGTAAGATTTAAGTCATTTTCATCCTCCCTAGGCTTATTCTTGTTCAATTGGGGTTTCTAACCAATCTTGTGCATCCAATAGGTGTGTTTGTGTCATTGGATGAACATTTAGGTCATTTTCGTCCTCCCTAGTCTTATTCTTGTCCAATTAGGGTTTTAAGCAATCTTGTGCATCCAATAAGTTCATTTGTGTCATTGGATGAACATTTAGGTCATTTTCGTCCTCCCTAGGCTTATTCTTGTTCAAGTAGGGTTTTTAACCAATCTTGTGCATCCAATAGGTGTGTTTGTGACATTAGATGAACATTTAGGTCATTTTCATCCTTCCTAGGCTTATTGTTGTCCAATTAGGGTTTTTAACCAATCTTGTGCATCCATTAGGTGTGTTTGTGTCATTTGATGAACATTTAGGTCATTTTCGTCCTCCCAAGGCTTATGCTTATCCAATTAGGGTTTTAAGCAATCTTGTGAATCCAATAAGTTCATTTGTGTCATTGGATTAAGATTTAAGTCATTTTCGTCCTCCCTAGGCTTATTCTTTTCCAGTTAGGGTTTTTAACCAATCTTTTGCATCCAATAGGTGTGTTTGTGTCATTGGATGAACATTTAGGTCATTTTCGTCCTCCCTAGGCTTATTCTTGTCCAATTAGGGTTTTTAACCAATCTTGTGCATCCAATATGTGTGTTTGTGACATTGGATGAACATTTAGGTCATTTTCGTTCTCCCTAGGCTTGTTCTTGTCCAATTAGGGTTTTTAACCAATCTTGTGCATCCAATAAGTTCATTTGTGTCATTGGATGAACATTTAGGTCATTTTCGTCCACCCTAGGCTTATTTTTGTCCAATTAAGGTTTTTAACCAATCTTGTGCATCCAATAAGTTCATTTGTGTCATTGGATGAACATTTAGGTCATTTTCGTCCACCCTAGGCTTATTCTTGTTCAATTAGGGTTTCTAACCAATCTTGTGTATCCAATAGGTGTGTTTGTGTCATTGGATGAACATTTAGGTCATTTTCGTCCTCCCTAGGCTTATTCTTGTCCAATTAGGGTTTTTAACCAATCTTGTGCATCCAATAGGTGTGTTTGTGTCATTGGATTAACATTTAGGTCATTTTCGTCCTCCCTAGGCTTATTCTTGTCCAATTAGGGTTTTTAACCAATCTTGTGCATCCAATATGTTCATTTGTGTCATTGGATTCACATTTAGGTCATTTTCGTCCTTCCTAGTCTTATTCTTGTCCAATTAGGGTTTTTAACCAATCTTGTGCATCCAATAAGTTCATTTGTGTCATTGGATGAATATTTAGGTCATTTTCGTCCTCCCTATGCTTATTCTTGTCCAATTAGGGTTTCTAACCAATCTTGTGCATCCAATAGGTGTGTTTGTGTCATTGGATGAACATTTAGGTCATTTTCGTCCTCCCTATGCTTATTCTTGTACAATTAGGGTTTTTAACCAATCTTGTGCATCCAATAAGTTCAATTGTGTCATTGGATGAACATTTAGGTCATTTTCGTCCTCCCTAGGCTTATTCTTGTCCAATTAGGGTTTTTAACCAATCTTGTGCATCCAATATGTGTGTTTGTGTCATTGGATGAACATTTAGGTCATTTTCGTCCTCCCTAGGCTTATTCTTGTCCAATTAGGGTTTCTAAACAATCTTGTGCATCCAATAGGTGTGTTTGTGTCATTGGATGAACATTTAGGTCATTTTCGTCCTCCCTAGGCTTATTCTTGTTCCAATTAGGGTTTTTAACCAATCTTGTGCATCCAATATGTTCATTTGTGTCATTGGATGAACATTTAGGTCATTTTCGTCCTCCCTAGGCTTATTCTTGTCCAATTAGGGTTTCTAACCAATCTTGTGCATCCAATAGGTGTGTTTGTGTCATTGGATGAACATTTAGGTCATTTTCGTCCTCCCTAGTCTTATTCTTGTCCAATTAGGGTTTTAAGCAATCTTGTGCATCCAATAAGTTCATTTGTGTCATTGGATTAACATTTAGGTCATTTTCGTCCTCCCTAGGCTTATTCTTGTCCAACTAGGGTTTCTAACCAATCTTGTGCATCCAATAGGTGTGTTTGTGTCATTGGATTAACATTTAGGTCATTTTCGTCCTCCCTAGGCTTATTCTTGTCCAATTAGGGTTTTTAACCAATCTTGTGCATCCAATAGGTGTGTTTGTGTCATTGGATTAAGATTTAGGTCATTTTCGTCCTCCCTAGGCTTATTCTTGTCCAATTAGGGTTTTTAACCAATCTTGTGCATCCAATAGGTGTGTTTGTGTCATTGGATTAACATTTAGGTCATTTTCGTCCTCCCTAGGCTTATTCTTGTCCAATTAGGGTTTTTCACCAATCTTGTGCATTCAATAGGTGTGTTTATGTCATTGGATTAACATTTAGGTAATTTTCGTCCTCCCTAGGCTTATTCTTGTCCAATTAGGGTTTTTAACCAATCTTGTGCATCCAATAGGTGTGTTTGTGTCATTGGATTAACATTTAGGTCATTTTCGTCCTCCCTAGGCTTATTCTTGTCCAATTAGGGTTTTTAACCAATCTTGTGCATCCAATAGGTGTGTTTGTGTCATTGGATTAACATTTAGGTCATTTTCGTCCTCCCTAGGCTTATTCTTGTCCAATTAGGGTTTTTAGCCAATCTTGTGCATCCAATAAGTTCATTTGTGTCATTGGAGGAACATATAGGTCATTTTCGTCCTCCCTAGGCTTATTCTTCTCCAATTAGGGTTTTTAACCAATCTTGTGCATCCAATAAGTTCATTTGTGTCATTGGATAAACATTTAGGTCATTTTCGTCCTCCCTAGGCTTATTCTTGTCCAATTAGGGTTCTTAACCAATCTTGTGCATCCAATAGGTGTGTTTGTGTCATTTGATTAACATTTAGGTCATTTTCGTCCCCCCTAGGCTTATTCTTGGCCAATTAGGGTTTTTAACCAATCTTGTGCATCCAATAGGTGTGTTTGTGTCATTGGATTAACATTTAGGTCATTTTCGTCCTCCCTAGGCTTATTCTTGTCCAATTAGGGTTTTTAACCAATCTTGTGCATCCAATAGGTGTGTTTGTGTCATTTGATGAACATTTAGGTCATTTTCGTCCTCCCTATGCTTATTCTTGTCCAATTAGGGTTTTTAACCAATCTTGTGCATCCAATAAGTTCATTTGTGTCATTGGGTGAACATTTAGGTCATTTTCGTCCTTCCTAGGCTTATTCTTGTCCAATTAGGGTTTCTAACCAATCTTGTGCATCCAATAGGTGTGTTTGTGTCATTGGATGAACATTTAGGTCATTTTCGTCCTCCCTAGTCTTATTCTTGTCCAATTAGGGTTTTAAGCAATCTTGTGCATCCAATAAGTTCATTTGTGTGATTGGATTAACATTTAGGTCATTTTCGTCCTCCCTAGGCTTATTCTTGTCCAATTAGGGTTTTTACCCAATCATGTGCGTCCAATAAGTTCATTTGTGTCATTGGATGAACAATTAGGTCATTCTCGTCCACCCTAAGCTTATTCTTGTCCAATTAGGGTTTTTAACCAATCTTATGCATCCAATAAGTTCATTTGTGTCATTGGATGAACATTTAGGTCATTTTCGTCCTCCCTAGGCTTATTCTTGTCCAATTAGGGTTTTTAACCAATCTTGTGCATCCAATAAATTCATTTGTGTCATTGGATTAACATTTAGGTCATTTTCGTCCTTCCTAGGCTTATTCTTGTCCAATTAGGGTTTCTAACCAATCTTGTGCATCAAATAGGTGTGTTTGTGTCATTGGATGAACATTTAGGTCATTTTCGTCCTCCCTAGGCTTATTCTTGTCCAATTAGGGTTTTTAACCATTCTTGTGCATCCAATAAGTTCATTTGTGTCATTGGATGAACATTTAGGTCATTTTCGTCCACCCTAGGCTTATTCTTGTCCAATTAGGGTTTTTAACCAATCTTGTGCATCCAATAAGTTCATTTGTGTCATTGGATGACCATTTAGGTCATTTTCGTCCTCCCTAGGCTTACTCTTGTCCAATTAGGGTTTTTAAGCAATCTTGTGCATCAAATAAGTTCATTTGTGTCATTGGATGAACATTTAGGTCATTTTCGTCCACCCTAGGCTTATTCTTGTCCAATTAGGGTTTTTAACCAATCTTGTGCATCCAATAAGTTCATTTGTGTCATTGGATGAACATTTAGGTCATTTTCGTCCTCCCAAGGCGTATTCTTGTCCAATTAGGGTTTTTAACCAATCTTGTTCATCCAATAAGTTCATTTGTGTCATTGGATGAACATTTAGGTCATTTTCGTCCTCCCTAGGCTTATTCTTGTTCAATTAGGGTTTCTAACCAATCTTGTGCATCCAATAGGTGTGTTTGTGTCATTGGATGAACATTTAGGTCATTTTCGTCCTCCCTAGTCTTATTCTTGTCCAATTAGGGTTTTAAGCAATCTTGTGCATCCAATAAGTTCATTTGTGTCATTGGATAAACATTTAGGTTATTTTCGTCCTCCCTAGGCTTAGTTTTGTGCAATTAGGGTTTTTAACCAATCTTGTGCATCCAATAGGTGTGTTTGTGTCATTAGATGAACATTTAGGTCATTTTCATCCTTCCTAGGCTTATTGTTGTCCAATTAGGGTTTTTAACCAATCTTGTGCATCCAATAGGTGTGTTTGTGTCATTTGATGAACATTTAGGTCATTTTCGTCCTCCCAAGGCTTATGCTTATCCAATTAGGGTTTTAAGCAATCTTGTGCATCCAATAAGTTCATTTGTGTCATTGGATTAAGATTTAAGTCATTTTCGTCCTCCCTAGGCTTATTCTTGTCCAGTTAGGGTTTTTAACCAATCTTTTGCATCCAATAGGTGTGTTTGTGTCATTGGATGAACATTTAGGTCATTTTCGTCCTCCCTAGGCTTATTTTTGTCCAATTAAGGTTTTTAACCAATCTTGTGCATCCAATAAGTTCATTTGTGTCATTGGATGAACATTTAGGTCATTTTCGTCCACCCTAGGCTTATTCTTGTTCAATTAGGGTTTCTAACCAATCTTGTGCATCCAATAAGTTCATTTGTGTCATTGGATGAACATTTAGGTCATTTTCGTCCACCCTAGGCTTATTTTTGTCCAATTAAGGTTTTTAACCAATCTTGTGCATCCAATAAGTTCATTTGTGTCATTGGATGAACATTTAGGTCATTTTCGTCCACCCTAGGCTTATTCTTGTTCAATTAGGGTTTCTAACCAATCTTGTGTATCCAATAGGTGTGTTTGTGTCATTGGATTAACATTTAGGTCATTTTCGTCCTCCTTAGGCTTATTCTTGTCCAATAGGGTTTTTAACCAATCTTGTGCATCCAATAGGTGTGTTTGTGTCATTGGATTAACATTTAGGTCACTTTCGTCCTCCCAAGGCTTATTCTTGTCCAATTAATGTTTTTAACCAATCTTGTACATCCAATAAGTTCATTTGTGTCATTGGAGGAACATATAGGTCATTTTCGTCCTCCCTAGGCTTATTCTTGTCCAGTAATGGTTTTTAACCAATCTTGTGCATCTAATAGGTGTGTTTGTGTCATTGGATTAACATTTAGGTCATTTTCGTCCTCCCAAGGCTTATTCTTGTCCAGTTAGGGTTTTTAACCAATCTTGTGCATCCAATAGGTGTGTTTTTGTCATTGGATGTACATTTAGGTCAATTTCGTCCTCCCTAAGCTTATTCTTGTGCAATTAGGGTTTTTAACCAATCTTGTGCATCCAATAAGTTCATTTGTGTCATTGGAGGAACATATAGGTCATTTTCGTCCTCCCTAGGCTTATTCTTGTCCAATAATGGTTTTTAACCAATCTTGTGCATCCAATAGGTGTGTTTGTGTCATTGGATTAACATTTAGGTCATTTTCGTCCTCCCTAGGCTTATTCTTGTGCAATTAGGGTTTTTATCCAATCTTGTGCATCCAATAGGTGTGTTTGTGTCATTAGATGTACATTTAGGTCATTTTCGTCCTCCCTAGGCTTATTCTTGTCCAATTAGGGTTTTTAACCAATCTTGTGCATCCAATAGGTGTTTTGAGTCATTGGATTAACATTTAGGTCATTTTCGTCCTCCCTAGGCTTATTCTTGTCAAATTAGGGTTTTTAACAAACCTTATGCTTCCAATAAGTTCATTTTTGTCATTGGAGGAACATATATGTCATTTTCGTCCTCCCTAGGCTTATTCTTGTCCAATTAGGGTTTTTAACCAATTTTGTGCATCCAATAGGTGTGTTTATGTCATTGGATTAACTTTTAAGTCATTTTCGTCCTCCCTAGGCTTATTCTAATCCAATTAGGGTTTTTAACAAATCTTGTGAATCCAAAAAGTTCATTTGGGTCATTGGATAAACATTTATGTCATTTTCGTCCTCCCTAGGCTTATTCTTGTCCAATTAGGGTTTTTAACCAATCTTGTGCATCCAATAGGTGTGTTTGTGTCATTGGATGTACATTTAGTTCATTTTCGTCCTCCCTAGGCTTATTCTTCTCCAATTAGGGTTTTTAACCAATCTTGTGCATCCAATAGGTGTGTTTGTGTCATTGGATTAACATTTAGGTCATTTTCGTACTACCAAGGCTTATTCTTGTCCACTTAAGGTTTTTAACCAATCTTGTGCATCCAATAAGTTCATTTGTGTCATTGGAGTAACATATAGGTCATTATCGTCCTCCCTAGGCTTATTCTTTTCCAATTAGGGTTTTTAACCAATCTTGTGCATCCAATAAGTTCATTTGTGTCATTGAAGGAACATGTAGGTCATTTTCGTCCTCCCTAGGCTTATTCTTGTCCAATTAGGGTTTTTAACCAATCTTGTGCATCCAATAGGTGTGTTTGTGTCATTGGATTACCATTTAGGTCATTTTCGTCCTCCCTAGGCTTATTCTTGTCCAATTTGGGTTTTTAACCAATCTTGTGCATCCAATAGGTGTGTTTGTGTCATTGGATTAACATTTAGGTCATTTTCGTCCTCCCTAGGCTTATTCTTGTCCAATTAGGGTTTTTAACCAATCTTGTGCATCCAATAGGTGTGTTTGTGTCATTGGATAAACATTTATGTCATTTTCGTCCTCCCTAGGCTTATTCTTGTCCAATTAGGGTTTTTAAACAATCTTGTGCATCCAATAGGTGTGTTTGTGTCATTGGATTAACATTTAGGTCATTTTCGTCCTCCCTAGGCTTATTCTTGTCCAATTAGGGTTTTTAACCAATCTTGTGCATTCAATAGGTGTGTTTGTGTCATTGGATGTACATTTAGTTCATTTTCGTCCTCCCTAGGCTTATTCTTGTCCAATTAGGGTTTTTAACCAATCTTGTGCATCCAATAGGTGTGTTTGTGTCATTGGATTAACATTTAGGTCATTTTCGTACTACCAAGGCTTATTCCTGTCCAATTAGGGTTTTTAACCAATCTTGTGCATCCAATAAGTTCATTTGTGTCATTGGAGGAACATATAGTTCATTTTCGTCCTCCCTAGGCTTATTCTTGTCCAATTAGGGTTTTTAACCAATCTTGTGCATCCAATAAGTTCATTTGTGTCATTGGAGGAACATATAGGTCATTTTCGTCCTCCCTAGGCTTATTCTTGTCCAATTAGGGTTTTTAACCAATCTTGTGCATCCAATAGGTGTGTTTGTGTCATTGGATTAACATTTAGGTCATTTTTGTCCTCCCTAGGCTTATTCTATTCCAATTAGGGTTTTTAACCAATCTTATGCATCCAATAGGTGTGTTTGTGTCATTGGATTAACATTTAGGTCATTTTCGTCCTCCCAAGGCTTATTCTTGTCCAATTAGGGTTTTTAACCAATCTTGTGCATCCAATAAATATGTTTGTGTCATTGGATGTACATTTAGGTCATTTTCGTCCTCCCTAGGCTTATTCTTGTCCAATTAGGGTTTTTAACCAATCTTGTGCATCCAATAGGTGTGTTTGTGTCATTGGAAAAATATTTAGGTCATTTTCGTCCTCCCTAGGCTTATTCTTATCCAATTCGGGTTTTTAACCAATCTTGTGCATCCGATAGGTGTGTTTGTGTCTTTGGATTAACATTTAGGTCATTTTCGTCCTCCCAAGGCTGATTCTTGTCCAATTAGGGTTTTTAACCAATCTTGTGCATCCAATAGGTGTGTTTGTGTCATTGGATTAACATTTAGGTCATTTTCGTCCTCCCTAGGCTTATTCTTGTCCAATTAGGGTTTTTAACCAATCTTGTGCATCCAATAGGTGTGTTTGTGTCATTGGATAAACATTTATGTCATTTTCGTCCTCCCTAGGCTTATTCTTGTCCAATTAGGGTTTTTAACCAATCTTGTGCATCCAATAGGTGTGTTTGTGTCATTGGATTAATATTTAGGTCATTTTCGTCCTCCCTAGGCTTATTCTTGTCCAATTAGGGTTTTTAACCAATCTTGTGCATCCAATAGGTGTGTTTGTGTCATTGGATGTACATTTAGTTCATTTTCGTCCTCCCTAGGCTTATTCTTGTCCAATTAGGGTTTTTAACCAATCTTGTGCATCCAATAAGTTCATTTGTGTCATTGGAGGAACATATAGGTCATTTTCGTCCTCCCTAGGCATATTCTTGTCCAATTAGGGTTTTTAACTAATCTTGTGCATCCAATAGGTGTGTTTATGTCATTGGATTAACATTTAGGTCATTTTCGTCCTCCCTAGGCTTATTCTTGTCCAATTAGGGTTTTTAACCAATCTTGTGCATCCAATAAGTTCATTTGTGTCATTGGAGTAACGTATAGGTCATTATCGTCCTGCCTAGGCTTATTCTTTTCCAATTAGGGTTTTTAACCAATCTTGTGCATCCAATAAGTTCATTTGTGTCATTGGAGGAACATGTAGGTCATTTTCGTCCTCCCTAGGCTTATTCTTGTCCAATTAGGGTTTTTAACCAATCTTGTGCATCCAATAGGTGTGTTTGTGTCATTGGATTACCATTTAGGTCATTTTCGTCCTCCCTAGGCTTATTCTTGTCCAATTAGGGTTTTTAACCAATCTTGTGCATCCAATAGGTGTGTTTGTGTCATTGGATTAACATTTAGGTCATTTTCGTCCTCCCTAGGCTTATTCTTGTCCAATTAGGGTTTTTAACCAATCTTGTGCATCCAATAAGTTTAATTGTGTCATTGAATTAATATTTAGGTCATTTTCGTCCTCCCAAGGTATATTGTTGTCCAATTAGGGTTTTTAACCAATCTTGTGCATCCAATAGGTGTGTTTGTGTCATTGGATGATCAATTAGGTCATTTTCGTCCTCCCTAGGCTTATTCTTGTCCAATTAGGGTTTTTAACCAATCTTGTGCATCCAATAGGTGTGTTTGTGTCATTGGATGATCAATTAGGTCATTTTTGTCCTCCCTAGGCTTATTCTTGTCCAATTAGGGTTTTTAACCAATCTTGTGCATCCAATAGGTTCATTAGTGTCATTGGATGATCAATTAGGTCATTTTCGTCCTCCCTAGGCATGTTCTTGTCCAACTAGGGTTTTTAACCAATCTTGTGCATCCAATAGGTGTGTTTGTGTCATTGGATGATCAATTAGGTCATTTTCGTCCTCCCTAGGCTTATTCTTGTCCAAATAGGGTTTTTAACCAATCTTGTGCATCCAATAGGTGTGTTTGTGTCATTGGATTAACATTTAGGTCATTTTCGTCCTCCCTAGGCTTATTCTTGTCCAATTAGGGTTTTTAACCAATCTTGTGCATCCAATAGGTGTGTTTGTGTCATTGGATTAACATTTAGGTCATTTTCGTCCTCCCTAGGCTTATTCTTGTCCAATTAGGGTTTTTAACCAATCTTGTGCATCCAATAGGTGTGTTTGTGTCATTGGATAAACATTTATGTCATTTTCGTCCTCCCTAGGCTTATTCTTGTCCAATAAGGGTTTTTAACCAATCTTGTGCATCCAATAGGTGTGTTTGTGTCATTGGATTAATATTTAGGTCATTTTCGTCCTCCCTAGGCTTATTCTTGTCCAATTAGGGTTTTTAACCAATCTTGTGCATCCAATAGGTGTGTTTGTGTCATTGGATGTACATTTAGTTCATTTTCGTCCTCCCTAGGCTTATTCTTGTCCAATTAGGGTTTTTAACCAATCTTGTGCATCCAATTGGTGTGTTTGTGTCATTGGATTAACATTTAGGTCATTTTCGTACTACCAAGGCTTATTCTTGTCCACTTAGGGTTTTTAACCAATCTTGTGCATCCAATAAGTTCATTTGTGTCATTGGAGTAACATATAGGTCATTTTCGTCCTCCCTAGGCTTATTCTTTTCCAATTAGGGTTTTTAACCAATCTTGTGCATCCAATAAGTTCATTTGTGTCATTGGAGGAACATATAGGTCATTTTCGTCCTCCCTAGGCTTATTCTTGTCCAATTAGGGTTTTTAACCAATCTTGTGCATCCAATAGGTGTGTTTGTGTCATTGGATTAACATTTAGGTCATTTTCGTCCTCCCTAGGCTTATTCTGGTCCAATTAGGGTTTTTAACCAATCTTGTGCATCCAATAGGTGTGTTTGTGTCATTGGATTAACATTTAGGTCATTTTCGTCCTCCCTAGGCTTATTCTTGTCCAATAGGGTTTTTAACCAATCTTGTGCATCCAATAGGTGTGTTTGTGTCATTGGATTAACATTTAGGTCACTTTCGTCCTCCCAAGGCTTATTCTTGTCCAATTAATGTTTTTAACCAATCTTGTACATCCAATAAGTTCATTTGTGTCATTGGAGGAACATATAGGTCATTTTCGTCCTCCCTAGGCTTATTCTTGTCCAATTATGGTTTTTAACCAATCTTGTGCATCCAATAGGTGTGTTTGTGTCATTGGATTAACATTTAGGTCATTTTCGTCCTCCCAAGGCTTATTCTTGTCCAGTTAGGGCTTTTAACCAATCTTGTGCATCCAATAGGTGTGTTTTTGTCATTGGATGTACATTTACGTCATTTTCGTCCTCCCTAAGCTTATTCTTGTCCAATTAGGGTTTTTAACCAATCTTGTGCATCCAATAAGTTCATTTGTGTCATTGGAGGAACATATAGGTCATTTTCGTCCTCCCTAGGCTTATTCTTGTCCAATTAGGGTTTTTAACCAATCTTGTGCATCCAATAGGTGTGTTTGTGTCATTGGATTAACATTTAGGTCATTTTCGTCCTCCCTAGGCTTATTCTTGTGCAATTAAGGTTTTTATCCAATCTTGTGCATCCAATAGGTGTGTTTGTGTCATTAGATGTACATTTAGGTCATTTTCGTCCTCCCTAGGCTTATTCTTGTCCAATTACGGTTTTTAACCAATCTTGTGCATCCAATAGGTGTTTTGAGTCATTGGATTAACATTTAGGTCATTTTCGTCCTCCCTAGGCTTATTCTTGTCAAATTTGGGTTTTTAACAAACCTTATGCTTCCAATAAGTTCATTTTTGTCATTGGAGGAACATATATGTCATTTTCATCCTCCCTAGGCTTATTCTTGTCCAATTAGGGTTTTTAACCAATCTTGTGCATCCAATAGGTGTGTTTATGTCATTGGATTAACTTTTAGGTCATTTTCGTCCTCCCTAGGCTTATTCTAATCCAATTAGGGTTTTTAACAAATCTTGTGAATTCAAAAAGTTCATTTGGGTCATTGGATAAACATTTATGTCATTTTCGTCCTCCCTAGGCTTATTCTTGTCCAATTAGGGTTTTTAACCAATCTTGTGCATCCAATAGGTGTGTTTGTGTCATTGGATGTACATTTAGTTCATTTTCGTCCTCCCTAGGCTTATTCTTGTCCAATTAGGGTTTTTAACCAATCTTGTGCATCCAATAGGTGTGTTTGTGTCATTGGATTAACATTTAGGTCATTTTCGTACTACCAAGGCTTATTCTTGTCCACTTAAGGTTTTTAACCAATCTTGTGCATCCAATAAGTTCATTTGTGTCATTGGAGTAACATATAGGTCATTATCGTCCTCCCTAGGCTTATTCTTTTCCAATTAGGGTTTTTAACCAATCTTGTGCATCCAATAAGTTCATTTGTGTCATTGAACGAACATGTAGGTCATTTTCGTCCTCCCTAGGCTTATTCTTGTCCAATTAGGGTTTTTAACCAATCTTGTGCATCCAATAGGTGTGTTTGTGTCATTGGATTACCATTTAGGTCATTTTCGTCCTCCCTAGGCTTATTCTTGTCCAATTAGGGTTTTTAACCAATCTTGTGCATCCAATAGGTGTGTTTGTGTCATTGGATTAACATTTAGGTCATTTTCGTCCTCCCTAGGCTTATTCTTGTCCAATTAGGGTTTTTAACCAATCTTGTGCATCCAATAGGTGTGTTTGTGTCATTGGATAAACATTTATGTCATTTTCGTCCTCCCTAGGCTTATTCTTGTCCAATAAGGGTTTTTAACCAATCTTGTGCATCCAATAGGTGTGTTTGTGTCATTGGATTAATATTTAGGTCATTTTCGTCCTCCCTAGGCTTATTCTTGTCCAATTAGGGTTTTTAACCAATCTTGTGCATCCAATAGGTGTGTTTGTGTCATTGGATGTACATTTAGTTCATTTTCGTCCTCCCTAGGCTTATTCTTGTCCAATTAGGGTTTTTAACCAATCTTGTGCATCCAATTGGTGTGTTTGTGTCATTGGATTAACATTTAGGTCATTTTCGTACTACCAAGGCTTATTCTTGTCCACTTAGGGTTTTTAACCAATCTTGTGCATCCAATAAGTTCATTTGTGTCATTGGAGTAACATATAGGTCATTTTCGTCCTCCCTAGGCTTATTCTTTTCCAATTAGGGTTTTTAACCAATCTTGTGCATCCAATAAGTTCATTTGTGTCATTGGAGGAACATATAGGTCATTTTCGTCCTCCCTAGGCTTATTCTTGTGCAATTAGGGTTTTTAACCAATCTTGTGCATCCAATAGGTGTGTTTGTGTCATTGGATTAACATTTAGGTCATTGTCGTCCTCCCTAGGCTTATTCTTGTCCAATTAGGGTTTTTAACCAATCTTGTGCATCCAATAGGTGTGTTTGTGTCATTGGATTAACATTTAGGTCATTTTCGTCCTCCCTAGGCTTATTCTTGTCCAATTAGGGTTTTTAACCAATCTTGTGCATCCAATAGGTGTGTTTGTGTCATTGGATTAAGATTTAGGTCATTTTCGTCCTCCCTAGGCTTATTCTTGTCCAATTAGGGTTTTTAACCAATCTTGTGCATCCAATAGGTGTGTTTGTGTCATTGGATTAACATTTAGGTCATTTTCGTCCTCCCTAGGCTTATTCTGGTCCAATTAGGGTTTTTAACCAATCTTGTGCATCCAATAAGTTCATTTGTGTCATTGGATTAACATTTAGGTCATTTTCGTCCTCCCTAGGCATATTCTTG
The DNA here is from genome assembly GCA_037974775.1 of Cicer pinnatifidum. Lineage (NCBI taxonomy): Eukaryota > Viridiplantae > Streptophyta > Magnoliopsida > Fabales > Fabaceae > Cicer > Cicer pinnatifidum. Next base: position 64,798 of record JBBPBR010000783.1, read on the forward strand.
TCCAATTAGGGTTTTTAACCAATCTTGTCCTTCCAATAGGTGTGTTTGTGTCATTCGATGATCAATTAGGTCATTTTCTTCCTCCCTAGGCTTATTCTTGTCCAATTAGGGTTTTTAACCAATCTTGTGCATCCAATAACTTTGTTTGTGTCATTGAATTAATATTTAGGTCATTTTCGTCCTCCCTAGGCTTATTCTTGTCCAACTAGGGTTTTTAACCAATCTTGTGCATCCAATAGGTGTGTTTGTGTCATTGGATGATCAATTAGGTCATTTTCGTCCTCCCTAGGCTTATTCTTGTCCAATTAGGGTTTTTAACCAATCTTGTGCATCCAATAAGTTCATTAGTGTCATTGGATGATCAATTAGGTCATTTTCGTCCTCCTTGGGCATGTTCTTGTCCAACTAGGGTTTTTAACCAATCTTGTGCATCCAATAGGTGTGTTTGTGTCATTGGATGATCAATTAGGTCATTTTCGTCCTCCCTAGGCTTATTCTTGTCCAATTAGGGTTTTTAACCAATCTTGTGCATCCAATAAGTTTGTTTGTGTCATTGAATTAATATTTAGGTCATTTTCGTCCTCCCTAGGCATATTCTTGTCCAATTCGGGTTTTTAACCAATCCTGTGCATCCAATAGGTGTGTTTGTGTCATTGGATGATCAATGAGGTCATTTTCATCCACCCTAGTCATGTTCTTGTCCAACTAGGGTTTTTAACCAATTTTGTGTATCCAATAGGTGTGTTTGTGTCATTGGATGATCAATTAGGTCATTTTCGTCCTCCCTAGGCTTATTCTTGTCCAATTAGGGTTTTAAACCAATCTTGTGCATCCAATAACTTCATTAGTGTCATTGGATGATCAATTAGGTCATTTTCGTCCTCCCTAGGCCTGTTCTTGTCCAACTAGGGTTTTTAACCAATCTTGTGCATCCAATAGGTGTGTTTGTGTCATTGGATGATCAATTAGGTCATTTTCGTCCTCCCTAGGCTTATTCTTGTCCAATTAGGGTTTTTAACCAATCTTGTGCATCCAATAAGTTTGTTTGTGTCATTGAATTAATATTTAGGTAATTTCCGTCCTCCCTAGGCATATTCTTGTCCAATTAGGGTTTTTAACCAATCTTGTGCATCCAATAAGTTCATTTGTGTCATTGGATGATCAATTAGGTCATTTTCGTCCTCCCTAGGCATATTCTTGTCCAACTAGGGTTTTTAACCAATCTTGTGCATCCAATAGGTGTGTTTGTGTCATTGGATGATCAATTAGGTCATTTTCGTCCACCCTAGGCTTTTTCTTGTCCAATTAGGGTTTTTAACCAATCTTGTGCATCCAATAAGTTCATTTGTGTCATTGGATGATCAATTAGGTCATTTTCATCCTCCCTAGGCATATTCTTGTCCAATTAGGGTTTTTAACCAATCTTGTGCATCCAATAGGTGTGTTTGTCTCATTGGATGATCAATTAGGTCATTTTCGTCCTCCTTAGGCTTATTCTTGTCCAATTAGGGTTTTTAACCAATCTTGTGCATCCAATAACTTTGTTTGTGTCATTGAATTAATATTTTGGTCATTTTCGTCCTCCCTACGCATATACTTGTCCAATTAGGGTTTTTAACCAATCTTGTGCATCCAATAAGTTGAGTTGTGTCATTGGATTAACATTTAGGTCATTTTCGTCCTCCCTAGGCTTATTCTTGTCCAATTAGGGTTTTTAACCAATCTTGTGCATCCAATAGGTGTGTTTGTGTCATTGGATTAACATTTAGGTCATTTTCGTCCTCCCTAGTCATATTCTTGTCCAATTAGGGTTTTTAACCAATCTTGTGCATCCAATAAGTTGAGTTGTGTCATTGGATTAACATTTAGGTCATTTTCGTCCTCCCTAGGCTTATTCTTGTCCAATTAGGGTTTTTAACGAATCTTGTGCATCCAATTGGTGTGTTTGTGTCATTGGATGATCAATTAGGTAATTTTCGTCCTCCCTAGGCTTATTCTTGTCCAATTAGTGTTTTTAACCAATCTTGTGCATCCAAAAAGTTGAGTTGTGTCATTGGATTAACATTTAGGTCATTTTCGTCCTCCCTAGGCTTATTCTTGTCCAATTAGGGTTTTTAACCAATCTTGTGCATCCAATAGGTGTGTTTGTGTCATTGGATGATCAATTAGGTGATTTTTGTCCTCCCTAGGCATATTATTTTCCAATTAGGGTTTTTAACCAATCTTGTGCATCCTATAATTGTGTTTGTGTCATTGGATGAACAATTAGGTCACTTTCGTCCTCCCTAGGCATATTCATGTCCAATTAGGGTTTTTAACCAATCTTGTGCATCCAATAGGTGTGTTTGTGTCATTGGATGATCAATTAGGTCATTTTCGTCCTCCCTAGGCATATTCTTGTCCAATTAGGGTTTTTAACCAATCTTGTGCATCCAATAAGTTTGTTTATGTCATTGAATTAATATTTCGGTCATTTCTGTCCTCCCTAGGTATATTCTTGTCCAATTAGGGTTTTTAACCAATCTTGTGCATCCAATAGGTGTGTTTGTGTCATTGGATGATCAATTAGGTCATTTTCGTCCTCCCTAGGCATATTCTTGTCCAATTAGGGTTTTTAACCAATCTTGTGCATCCAATAAGTTTGTTTGTTTCATTGAATTAATATTTAGGTCATTTTCGTCCTCCCTGGGCATATTCTTGTCCAATTAGGGTTTTTAACCAATCTTGTGCATCCAATAGGTGTGTTTGTGTCATTGGATGATCAATTAGGTCATTTTCGTCCTCCCTAGGCTTATTCTTGTCCAATTAGGGTTTTTAACCAATCTTGTGCATCCAATAGGTGTGTTTGTGTCATCGGATTAACATTTAGGTCATTTTCGTCCTCCCTAGGCTTATTCTTGTCCAATTAGGGTTTCTAACCAATCTTGTGCATCCAATAGGTGTGTTTGTGTCATTGGATGAACATTTAGGTCATTTTCGTCCTCCCTAGTCTTATTCTTGTCCAATTAGGGTTTTAAGCAATCTTGTGCATCCAATAAGTTCATTTGTGTCATTGGATGAATAGTTAGGTCATTTTCGTCCTCCCTAGGCTTATTCTTGTCCAATTAGGGTTTTTAACCAATCTTGTGCATCCAATGGGTGTGTTTGTGTCATTGGATGAACATTTAGGTCATTGTCGTCCTCCCTAGGCTTATTGTTGTCAAATTAGGGTTTTTAACCAATCATGGGCATCCAATAAGTTCATTTGTGTCATTGGATGAACACTTAGGTCATTTTCGTTCTCCCTAGGCTTATTCTTGTCCAATTAGGGTTTCTAACCAATCTTGTGCATCCAATAGGTGTGTTTGTGTCATTGGATGAACATTTAGGTCATTTTCGTCCTCCCTAGTCTTATTCTTGTCCAATTAGGGTTTTAAGCAATCTTGTGCATCCAATAAGTTCATTTGTGTCATTGGATGAATATTTAGGTCATTTTCATCCTCCCTAGGCACATTCTTGTCCAATTAGGGTTTCTAACCAATCTTGTGCATCCAATAGGTGTGTTTGTGTCATTGGATGAACATTTAGGTCATTTTCGTCCTCCCTAGTCTTATTCTTGTCCAATTAGGGTTTTAAGCAATCTTGTGCATCCAATAAGTTCATTTGTGTCATTGGATGAACATTTAGGTCATTTTCGTCCTCCCTAGGCTTATTCTTGTCCAATTAGGGTTTTTAACCAATCTTGTGCATCCAATAAATTCATTTGTGTCATTGGATGAACATTTAGGTCATTTTCATTCTCCCTAGGCATATTCTTGTCCAATTAGGGTTTCTAACCAATCTTGTGCATCCAATAGGTGTGTTTGTGTCATTGGATGAACATTTAGGTCATTTTCGTCCTCCCTAGTCTTATTCTTGTCCAATTAGGGTTTTCAGCAATCTTGTACATCCAATAAGTTCATTTGTGTCATTGGATGAATATTTAGGTCATTTTCATCCTCCCTAGGCATATTCTTGTCCAATTAGGGTTTCTAACCAATCTTGTGCATCCAATAGGTGTGTTTGTGTCATTGGATGAACATTTAGGTCATTTTCGTCCTCCCTAGTCTTATTCTTGTCCAATTAGGGTTTTAAGCAATCTTGTGCATCCAATAAGTTCATTTGTGTCATTGGATGAATAGTTAAGCCATTTTCGTCCTCCCTAGGCTTATTCTTGTCCAATTAGGGTTTCTAACCAATCTTGTGCATCCAATAGGTGTGTTTGTGTCATTGGATGAACATTTAGGTCATTTTCGTCCTCCCTAGTCTTATTCTTGTCCAATTAGGGTTTTAAGCAATCTTGTGCATCCAATAAGTTCATTTGTGTCATTGGATTAACATTTAGGTCATTTTCGTCCACCCTATGCTTATTCTTGTCCAATTAGGGTTTTTAACCAATCATGTGCATCCAATAAGTTCATTTGTGTCATTGGATGAACATTTAGGTTATTTTCGTCCTCCCTAGTCTTATTCTTGTCCAATTAGGGTTTTAAGCAATCTTGTGCATCCAATAAGTTCATTTGTGTCATTGGATGAATAGTTAGGTCATTTTCGTCCTCCATAGGCTTATTCTTGTCAAATTAGGGTTTCTAACCAATCGTGTGCATCCAATAGGTGTGTTTGTGTCATTGGATGAACATTTAGGTCATTTTCGTCCTCCCTCGACTTATTCTTGTCCAATTAGGGTTTTTAACCAATCTTGTTCATCCAATAAGTTCATTTGTGTCATTGGATTAACATTTAGGTCATTTTCGTCCTTCCTAGGCTTATTCTTGTCCAATTAGGATTTCTAACCAATCTTGTGCATCCAATAGGTGTGTTTGTGTCATTGGATGAACATTTAGGTCATTTTCGTCCTCCCTAGGCTTATTCTTGTCCAATTAGGGTTTTTAACCAATCTTGTGCATCCAATAAGTTCATTTGTGTCATTGGATTAACATTTAGGTCATTTTCGTCCTACCTAGGCTTATTCTTGTCCAATTAGGGTTTCTAACCAATCTTGTGCAACCAATAGGTGTGTTTGTGTCATTGGATGAACATTTAGGTCATTTTCGTCATCCCTATGCTTATTCTTTTCCAATTAGGGTTTTTAACCAATCTTGTGCATCCAATAAGTTCATTTGTGTCATTGGATGAACATTTAGGTCATTTTCGTCCTCCCAAGGCTTATTCTTGTCCAATTAGGGTTTCTAACCAATCTTGTGCATCCAATAGGTGTGTTTGTGTCATTGGATGAACATTTAGGTCATTTTCGTCCTCCCTAGTCTTATTCTTGTCCAATTAGGGTTTTAAGCAATCTTGTGCATCCAATAAGTTCATTTGTGTCATTGGATGAATGTTTAGGTCATTTTCGTCCTCCCTAGGCTTATTCTTGTCCAATTAGGGTTTCTAACCAATCTTGTGCATCCAATAGGTGTGTTTGTGTCATTGGATGAACATTTAGGTCATTTTCGTCCTCCCTAGGCTTATTCTTGTCCATTTAGGGTTTTTAACCAATCTTGTGCATCCAATAGGTGTGTTTGTGTCATTGGATTAACATTTAGGTCATTTTCGTCCTCCCTAGGCTTATTCTTGTCCAATTAGGGTTTTTAACCAATCTTGTGCATCCAATAGGTGTGTTTGTGTCATTGGATGTACATTTAGTTCATTTTCGTCCTCCCTAGGCTTATTCTTGTCCAATCTTGTGCATCCAATAGGTGTGTTTATGTCATTGGATTAACTTTTAGGTCATTTTCGTCCTCCCTAGGCTTATTCTAATCCAATTAGGGTTTTTAACAAATCTTGTGAATCCAAAAAGTTCATTTGGGTCATTGGATTAACATTTAGGTCATTTTCGTCCTCCCAAGGCTTATTGTTGTCCAGTTAGGGTTTTTAACCAATCTTGTGCATCCAATAGGTGTGTTTTTGTCATTGGATGTACATTTAGGTCATTTTCGTCCTCCCTAAGCTTATTCTTGTCCAATTAGGGTTTTTAACCAATCTTGTGCATCCAATAAGTTCATTTGTGTCATTGGAGGAACATATAGGTCATTTTCGTCCTCCCTAGGCTTATTCTTGTCTAATTAGGGTTTTTAACCAATCTTGTGCATCCAATAGGTGTGTTTGTGTCATTGGATTAACATTTAGGTCATTTTCGTCCTCCCTAGGCTTATTCTTGTGCAATTAGGGTTTTTATCCAATCTTGTGCATCCAATAGGTGTGTTTGTGTCATTAGATGTACATTTAGGTCATTTTCGTCCTCCCTAGGCTTATTCTTGTCCAATTAGGGTTTTTAACCAATCTTGTGCATCCAATAAGTTCATTTGTGTCATTGGAGTAACGTATAGGTCATTATCGTCCTGCCTAGGCTTATTCTTTTCCAATTAGGGTTTTTAACCAATCTTGTGCATCCAATAAGTTCATTTGTGTCATTGGAGGAACATGTAGGTCATTTTCGTCCTCCCTAGGCTTATTCTTGTCCAATTAGGGTTTTTAACCAATCTTGTGCATCCAACAGGTGTGTTTGTGTCATTGGATTACCATTTAGGTCATTTTCGTCCTCCCTAGGCTTATTCTTGTCCATTTAGGGTTTTTAACCAATCTTGTGCATCCAATAGGTGTGTTTGTGTCATTGGATTAACATTTAGGTCATTTTCGTCCTCCCTAGGCTTATTCTTGTCCAATTAGGGTTTTTAACCAATCTTGTGCATCCAATA